>JAQIXU010000211.1:0-50120 GCA_034701245.1 Strigamia transsilvanica
GAATTTTCTCAACATTTTCTTGAATTCCCTGCAAATTTTCATGAATTTTCTCTAAAAGCCCATTGATCAGCTGCAATGCCACTTTTATTATTTCATTACAACCATACATTTCCTTTAACACAAAAATAACTTCTCTTTTTCCTTCCAGCCCTGGACTAAATTTAATTTTGTTTTTCAAAGTCACGTGATTGTGGCCGAGGCGCATGTAATTTGCATCACCGATTCTTCACTTTCCAACCCATTCAGCCACCAACCATTCTTTATTACATTTGAGCGCCCATTCCATCCATTTGCCTCAAAACTAACATTTCTTTCCCCCACTCCATCTAACCAACCTAAGCCACACCATCTTGAATTGCCTTCCAAAAACAACAAAACCCACAAAACTACCAAACCCCTTCACACAACCAAGTAATTAATCAAAATTTCATTAAAACGCCAAAAGATTAAATTTTACTCCTAAAAATCAACAGGAGTGTCAAACTTTTAATTCAACAATTCATTAATTGCCTCAAAGTGTTGCTAAGCAGCAGCAACGCTTCATCTAATGCTTTGTAAAGACTGTGTTCAGGGGTAATTAGAAGGCTAGCCTCATCCTAATTGAACCTGCAACAAATAGATTTTTTCCTTCTAATGTGAAAAGAGTATTCATGAACCCTTACATGCACCACACAACCAGGGCCAGATTTATGTCATGCGGGGCCCCCAAACACAAAATTTTTTCGGGGCCCCTAAGCAACTGCTTATTCTGCTTATACGTAAATATACAACAACACGTGCCATCAGACTAATTTGATAAAAAATCGCAAGTTGTTTTGCAAGAAATTAAATGTGCAAATTAAATGGTAATTTTAATTTTTAATAATGTTCAGGTGTTTTAACAGATTAAAAAGCGTGCACTGCTCGTTCCTGAAGTATCTTTATTGATTTTCTCGCCCGAATTGAATTTGCACGCACTAAGTAGTCAGGGACAAAGCAGTGCTGCGATAAAGGTGAAAGAATTTCAAAAATTACATTTTTTTTTTAACACACATTTTGAATTTTAATTCACGTTTCTGTCACCACACTGTACTGTACCAGCTCAGCACAGGAGCCGGTATGCCGGGGCTCAAAATGTACCGTGGCAAACCCTGAAATTAGGAAAAATATCATTCTGGTTCGTGAAATTTTCCATTTCGAGCCCTGCGATACTTCCGGTCTATGCCAATGGTGTCGTAGTCCAACTTCAGCTTTAAAATGCTCTAAATAATTTTTTTTTGGTTTATTCACTGCGCATGCGTAAATAATAGTCACTTTTCATTCGTTTTTGACAGAAGTCATTAAAATCGAGATTGATGCAATATGTCAAGTTCCATTTCCAAATAGATTTTCGGTTGAGGGAGAGTGGGGTGGGGAATAAATTTTTGTAAGAAAAAAATTTAAATTTAAATTTTGGAAGTAAATGGTTGGAATTTTGAGTGTTTATGTTGATCATTGACTGGAAATAGGTGTCCGTGTCACTCGATTCTCTCCGATACGAGCAATTATTCTCAGTCCATCAAGAGTGAAGACATTTATTAAAAAAAAAAAAAAAAAAAAACTCAGCGAACGTAAATTGATTCGGCAAATGTGCACCGCCCCATTAGAAACGCTGGCTCCTCGCCAAAAGATTCATTGATCAACCAAAAAAAATAAAAAATAAAATTATAAATTTCCAACCCTAAGATCCACCACAAAATTCACAATTTTCACTTCCATCCCCAAAAATAAAACTAATTAAACCACAAAACTAAAAACAAAAATAAATAATTAAAATTAATTAACCAAAAAAACATTCCTCTAGTGAATTGTAAACATCTGCATAAAAACCCACACAGAAAACATGCAACAATAATTTGCGAACAAGTAAAATCACATGATCCCTTTAGTAGGCACACACGAATGCGCTTTCAAATCGACTCCGAGTTCAACACAAAGGTACTTCGGAAACGTCGCACCGGCTTCATTTCACTGAACCATTTTCTGCTAAAATTACATCGTTCAATGGGATGAAAGCAACGTGCAAACCACGGCCAACTGCAAGAGACCAAAGCGCAAAAAACAGCTCAAAGTGCTGGCTCGCTTTCTCACAGCATACACATACTGTTGTGGATCATTTATCATTGTAATGCACACCTTGTTGAATAAAGTCACGTGCTCCACGTACATTGTAACACTCCTGCACTACTCAGAATCACAGTTAAGAACGAGAAGCCACTTAAAAAAGTGCTGCAAACACCGAGAAAAGAAATTAAACTTTTCACATACATCCAGCTGCTTTTTCCCACTGCCTCGATGCATGCTTGCACAGCGCGCCTAAACACTGGATGCAATCATAAGGTGTCGATCTCAATCCGTGTTTGACGCCAGCACAAATCTCAATTCCAGATCTAAATCCGCCCGACGAAGTTCCCGCAAAGCGGTTCAGACCATTAGGAATCGCTAGCAGATCTAATCGAAGCGACGCGTGCACAGTGCCAGCCCTAGGTATCCACTAAGCCCGTGCAGGTTTACAATTTGTATGACTGCACTGCAAAAAATATAGGTGTCAAAAGGTGTAAGATTACACTTTTTCAGTTACATCTTGTAAATCCCTTGATTGGGTAAATAATAGCCGACCGATCGATCAATTCTCAAGAAGTCGTTGCACATAGGGCCCCCAAGTGTCAAGGGCCCACAAAAATTGATTGTGATGTTATTAAAAATAAATTTTAAAGATTCTTAATCGAACAAAAAATGGGGCCCCACTGGACTTCAATAAGCCCTAGGTCCCGAAAAACCTAGATCCGCCCTTGGTCGCACAACTTGCGATGTTGTATGCAGCTTTGGATTAATAGACGGTTGTTGGAGAGATTTAATATAACTTGATTAAAAACACCATGGTTCCATTATCTTATTATACAAACAATGTATCAACAATTTGTGAAGCCACCTTTACTCCGAGATTCAATCTTGTGGAAAGGAGAGAAGAAAAAGGTTGAATTATGCGAGGGTTGTACGAGTATTAAATGGTGTGCAATGTTTTAATTTACACGCAGTGCATAAATCAAGATGCAAGAATGATTACAACACTAGGAGTTCTTGACGATGCATTTTGCGCCGTAGATCAGTCAGCATGAATTTAACTTTGCCATTACAGGTGCATCATTGATCACCCACTGATAAATTAGTGCTATCTAATTAGAGACTACTAATTATCAGGAATTAATCACAAGTGCAAGTGTTCCACTAAGATAAAAGTGTCACCAAATTCCATTGCAAATTGTTCTTTTGTTGTTTGTTAAAAAGCGAAAGAAAAATGATAATCGAGTAAACAGACTGCAAGGTTAGATATAATTGACCACTTGACCATATTAGCAGTAACTTATCGCTTCAACCTTTGGATGACCGATCGTCAAAAGTAAAGTGATGACTGAACGGTAATTGTGGGGCGTGCAGTTCGCACCCGGTGTCTTGATGCTAAATTCATACTGCACATCCCATTCTACGCACATGATTTCCTAATTCCAGTCGTTATTTAGCAGTATTAAGCCTGATAATGTTAAGGTAAAGTAAATACTGTATTTCTGCGATTAGGAGCCACTCTCGAATGAGAATGAATGAAAATGAAGGTAAGACAGAGGTTCTATATTCATTATACAGTCTTTTCATTCGTCTTAGGTTCATTTTGAGTCTCAACATTTTGGTGGAGTCTTCTAGGAATAGATTTTGAATAGAATTCATATATGCAACTTGGAGGAAGTCATCTAGTGGCGACATTTGCTGATATTACTTTTTGCAGTCATGTGCTGGTTGGCGGAATTAAAGACTAATTTGATTCCATTCAATTCCTTGATTTTTATGGAACTACTGGTGCGTTTTTAAGCTGATAAAACAGTTCATGCCCAAAGGCAGTCTGTGTTTTCCAAGCTGGAATAAAAACTCATTTTGGTTTCATCAAAAACAAGGAATTTCATGAAAACAAGGAATTTCATGAAAACAAGGAATTTCATGAAAACATGGAATTTCATGAAAACAAGGAATTTCATAAAAACAGAAAATTTCATGAAATCAACTGAGATCTGGTAACACAATATTTTCACAGAATCCCATCTGATTCAATACACGACAGTCTGTTACAAACTTGTAAGGACTGTCAATCTAAATAAAAATAAAAATTAAATTTTAATTTCAATTTCAAAATACAATTTCAAAAGAGTGCTTTTTAACGTGGCAATCAAATTGAACAAAGAAACAGCCAAATTTAGTTGGACGGAGTTCGATCCAATTCCAGCAAGTACAGAGTACAATGAAATCGAAGCCTTCTAATCACCATTTTTTTCCATAGGCCTCATCAACCTGGCCCGACTAAACCACCAGTGCACTTTTAAGTGCATAATGTGTTGCTACAACAGCAAAAACAGAAGAAAATCCCTCGCAGTAACTGAATAAATTCTTAAATTATCCGAATTAGCAAGTCTAACTAAAAATGTAAACATGTAAATTCATTTAGAAAATTCCCACACAGTAGAGTCTCGCTTATCCGACGTCCCACTGCGTATTTGTCTGTGTTAATTTGACCCTATTCTGTATTCGTTGTTGCTGTATATGATTCGTGGAATTCCTCTTCGAGAAAAAAATCTTTTTAAAGCCATTACAAAAGTCTCAGTTGATAGGTTAGTTACACACTAATTCCAAATGGACCGTTCTGGTGAATAAGGCAACATATGACTTTGACTGATCTCTTATATAGTGGTCCGGCAAAATCAACGCCACTGAAACTCCAGACGATTCTGTAACTGTAAGTTCATTTTTTCATTTTAATAGGCTTTTTCTTAACACCTCCCTATTATCTGACATTTTCACTTATCCAATGTTCTGCCGGCCCGTTTATGTCGGATAAGCGAGTCTCTACTGTATGTACAGCATTTCGCAGAATATATTATTTGTATATTAAATAATACATTTCATAGTATAATTTAAAAAAAATGCATTTTGACAACTCACTTTAAAATACATGCATTTTACAATACCTTTCTTTTCATCCATTGCAATATTGTCTTTTTTGAGTTAAAATGCAAACTATAGAAGCACACGTCTAGCTCAAGTATTTGTATTTGTTTTACTACCTTTTGGGCTTTTGGGTTATTATTTTGTCATAAACTGTTTATTTTTTACCCTCTCCGACTTTTCCCTCGCATAAAAGTTGAACACGCAGCAAACTACTTTGCTGTTTCCAGGGAAACAACAGATGAGTGTAGCACTTTAAGACTTAATGTTTTTTCAAATCTTTCCGCAACCCGAAAGGATTAGATATAAAAGCAAAGTTGAAACCCAAAGCAATAATTTATAGTCTTTTCAAAACTTTCCTTTTTCCACTTTCGCGAATATAGCAAAAAGCGACAGTTTTTCAATGACATTTTCTACTTTGTTCAAGCACTTTAATATTTCGCACCTCCGTGCATCAATGCAAGGTTCACCGACCCCAATAATACCTGCCCTTAATGCCGCATGAAAATAACGTAATTCGCTAAAAATCCCCAGATTGTTTCCTTTGTATCGACACACTGGCAAAGCAGCCAGCCGCACTAGAGTTCACACACATTTTCAAAATGTGCGCTTCCCTGTGCTGCTTTTGTCGCCTTTTGTTCTATATTTAACAACGGTTTATGCAATCATTGTTGCCGCCATCGGTGCCAAACGCAGCACAGTGAAGCCTACTTTTCTTTTGACGGCTTTTGAGCTGGCACGTTGAGATGCTCTCAAATTAAAGCTACAATTTCATTTCTCTATGCATCTATGACTTTATTATGAATTTTGGCATTTCGTGCATCTCTTCTCTGCCACTTCAATCGAGTATATCATCAGAGCTTTGAATGAAGCTTAAGGGTGAACAAGCCTGAATTTATACATACATGTATATAAATTTAGAAGTATTGGGGAAATTTCACATCCAACATTCGCCATTTCTTAAGACCTTAAAGCCCAGTTTCCATATCCGTGAATTTTTTGTGAAAGCGCTGTGACAGCAAACTAGTGAAAACTTTAATCATGTAAAGTTTTGCTAACTAGCGAAAATGTCAGAACTTACACTCGTTGCTAGAAACAGTTTTCGCAACTCATCGCTCTCACTATCGCAGGATTTGGAAACTAATGCCTAGTTGGCACATAAACCACTTTGTATAGTCCGAGGCCTGTACTTCGCGCCCGGTATCTTGATGCTAAGTTCGAACTGCGCATCCCAATCTGCATAGACGATTTTCGAATTCCAGTTCATATTTAGCTGGATTAAGCTTAATATTCGGCCAAATAATGCTAAACAAATGAAAGAAAACAACAATATTTCAGTACCATGCCATGTTTAGGCCTAATATCAGGCTAAATTAGGACTGGAATTAGAAAATCGTTTCGTTTCGTTCACATAGTTACTTCCACAACTCCAAATTGTAGAAAACCAGAAGTGTGAACACAAGAATTGTGCAGCTTTGTAGAAAAGTGGTTGAGTGTGAATGTAAACATTAGTTTTTAAAAGCATGTACATGATTCATTGAAAGAACCTTTCCTCTTTGCTGCCATTTAATCACAGCAAACAAAAGTGTATCTATATTTATCTTGGATCAATTTCAATTTCTTCAAATTAATCATAAAATGCAGGCAGACACACATTTCTTGGCATGTGATTGGATGAGCCAACATTTGTCAACTTACTTGCAATGTCCATTAGGTACAGAGCCAACAACATTGGCAAAAGCCTCACTTTGCACTTGTCACGTGTAGCTTGATGGCTTTGCAGAGAGCTGTTTGCAGCATGTGTTACAAGCAGATGTGTTTGTCACTAAAGTTTTATGTTCAGCGTCAGAACAGTAAAGAAAACCTGACATGACACTACACTTGGCCACATGTAAATTGAAAAATTAAATTTCCCGAATATCTTTCGCATTAATTACAACTTGGTGTAACCGATACCCCAAGAGCTGCTTAGGCAGTCTTGGGTTGTGCAATATTCAAATTCATTGCAGAAAGTAAAACACTAAGGGAAAAATAACATCAAAACTTTAGTTACACCTTAATTTCTGAATTTAACTTTGCAAAAACTCATAAATTCAAGTATTAAATGAAACCATGTGAAACTTAAGCCAGAATCTACTTGCAAATGATTTTTCTAATGCATTTGGTACCTAGAAAAGTGGGCAAAATGCCAGCACAAAGTGAGCAAAAACCTGAGAATTGTATACATTGTGCAATCTTTACATCTAGCATTGCTTTGTAAATAAGGGCCCCATATTTGTTGTAGCTTCAAGCCCCGCAATAACCAAATCCCGCTATGCTCACAAGTGGGATTTATACAGGGGCGACTCACATATCGGTTTTTCGGGCCCCGCACTAATAACTTTTTTTCCGGGTCCCTTTGAGTTCGACTTAGCGAGGTCCAACTGTAGTTTGATTGTTAATGGCAAATACAATACGGCTTCTTTTCTCTAAATTCCATAGACCGTTCGACTGTTCCCGGTCATCTTTAGTGGTTTCCAATAAAAATAACTGTTTTTCCCGAAATATTTGGAGCCCCAAACAACCTCCAGCCGACCCTGGACTTTCAAGTTCGCGCAATTCCCGCAGGAGAAGGGCCCCAAGCGACCTGCAGAGGCCAACAAATTCCAAAACAAAAATTTTTTCTCAAGAAATTATTATCTGGTTGCGAGAATGGCCCCACAGACACACATCCGCCCCTGGCTTTACGTCTTGTATTCACACGATTCAATACTTGGTATTGTAGTCAAAGTAAAAATAAAATAAATATTACCAGTCTCAGATCTACAATTTCATTATGGATGAAGCTCGCCACCGAGTAGGGAAATGAAAGATTGCACCCACTTCACCGCTGAAGGCAAAAAGAAATTTGAAATCCAATACATTTTTAACAGCCAGTAAAGCTAAAGCCCCATTGTGCTGACAATTCATGTTTTAAGATGCTGAAGAGCTGCTTGTTAACAACTAGTATCTGCCTTAAGAAACCCAAAAGAAAGAAAAGCTGAAAATAAAAAGTAGCTTTAGACTTGGAAAACTTCAAAGCACAGCCAAAAGGTCCTTCAAGACTTATTGAGATCTATTACCGACAAGACTGGCCAGATGTTCTGTGCGGCCGCATGCGAATTTATACCGCCGGGCCTTGTTTTGCTCGGCCAGATATTGGAGATTTATGGGACACTATATTGAGTGAAAATTCTTGGGTGAGTCGCAGAAAATTATACCGCCGGGGTTTATTTATCAAATCTGGATTTTTACACTATTTTTGACATTGTATTAAAATTAATTTAAACTGGAACTCAAGCAGGGCTGCGCCGTGGGTAAGAAGCGCCCTTGTGCAAACGTATTTCAGCGTTCCATGGTTAGAGGCGCCTTTGTTCAACTTGTATTTCAGCGCCTCATATTGCATAAAAGTGTACTATTGCCTTAAAATGGCGCCTCCATATTGCATGAAAGTGTACTATTGTCGTAAAATGTCCCACTCCCGATAATCAAGCGCCTTTGTGCGAGCACAACCTCATTTCTGAATCTTTCTACTATACTTGATCAACTCTTGTGGTACTTACACTTGTTCTTGTACAATACTTATGAGTGGGGAGTGGGGTATATCATACCTCAATCTTGGCACCTTCACGGAACCCCAGGGCTCTGTGAGCAGTTTAAGAAAAGCTGATCTAGGATTCCCAGCTTATCACCTCTCCGACAGTTTTCGCCCGATATCTTGATGCCAAATTCAAACAGCCTATAACATTGCTGATTGCACGACAATAGTTTGCTACCTCCACTGTAAATTAATTTTTTGACCGGGTGGTTTTGCTAAAATAACAGCTGGAATTAAAAATCGTCTTCGCTTAATGGGATGTGCAGTTTGAAGTTAGCATCACGATATTGGGCGCGAACTGTAGTAATTGACCAATAGGACTCAACTTCGCTGTTCTAACGGAAATGGGTAATCAGCAAGATGAGCTGCTCCCATACCAATCTCTTGAAAAATTAGCTCGACCAGATGTCTCCCATTGCGGTGCAACAAAAATACATAATTGGTAACTTGAAAAACATTACCGAAACAGAAGGACACGATTTTATTATATACAATATGATACCAGCAGAATAATTGCAAGTGTCACATTTCTTTGACTGAAAGCTTCCTTTTTAATAACAAAGACAGAATTGACGTGCCATGAATCAAAGAAGCAGACAGATAGATATCCAAGGGTTCCTTGAACATATAAAAATAGCAGACTAAACAAAGGAAATATCAAATATGACAAATTCAGCCACTCAAAAGCATCTGGCGCATTTGTCAGACCTCAACACAATATATGAGGCAAGTATTTAGAGAAAAAGCGGAGACTCGCTGTGGCAATTTTCTTTGACTCTATGCAATTCCAATCAATCAAAATCAAGTACCAAAAGGATTTAGCGGAGCCCGATCAATACCGCGTCCATTGTGGAAGAAAGAGAAAGAAGAGAGGCCTGCCTCAGCTGTCTCTCTCTCTAACAGCATCCAAGCAGAGAAGATTAATCCAAATTCCAAAGCGGCTAGTAGGACCCTATGACTTTTCTCATTTCACACGGAGCTCACGTCCTTCACTGAAAACCCTGGTCAAATTGAGCGCGACGTCACCAATATTGAACAAGTTCAATACCTGCAGACTTCACTAATTCCCGCAACAACTTCTTTCAATCAACCTCAAAGGATGCCGTTGATCAACTTCCGACACCCCACTGGGAGAAGACTGATCAAAATTCACAATTCGTCATTGCCCAGGTCAGAAAATCCGATCAACATTCTGCGAAAATCCGGATTGAAAGAACCTGAGTTATACATGTACACTCGCTAAATTGCTATACCTTCCAAGTGGAAAATTGAAAATCCCAACCTCCGATTGAATGCAGAATAATAAATTCGCTCAAAGGTGGTCGAAAGAAAAGATGGAGTCTGTGGCGAGCGCCACGCGTCACTGGAGCGGTTTTATCCATTAGGCACAGTGTCTAGGTCCTTCGATTTTTAGTAATATTAAGCCAATACACTCAACCCTCGCTTTACGGCCTAGATAGGTTCCGGAAAAGTTGGCTGTAAAGCAAAATGCTGTATAACGAATCAGGGGGAATTGCCCCTGATTCGTTATTTTTGGCCGTATATTGAAAATGTTAAGCCGTAAATCAAAATTTAGCCATAATGGCACAAGGCCGTTATGACAAAAAGCCGTATAAAGAGCGGCCGTATAGCGAGGGTTGAGTGTATATAATGCTATCTGGGAACAGTACCGATCAAGGAGAGGTTGACCGGTAAAATAATCAAAAGAAAAGATGGTGTCTGTGGCAAGCAACACGTGTCACAACAGCCATTTTATCCATTAGGCAGAGTAGGCATAGTACGTAGGACCTACGAAATTTTAATAATATTAAGCCAATATGTATAGATGGAATCACTACACTTTAGTTGTACAGTAGAGTCTCGCTTATCCGACATAAACGAACCGGCAGAACATCGGATAAGCGAAAATGTCGAATAATAGGGAGCTGTTAAGAAAAAGCCTATTAAACGTTGAACTATGTTATAATTTCAAACTACAGTATGTTACAATTTTACACATCGGATAAGCAAAGGTCGGATAAGCGAGACTCTACTGTATTTTTGTATTTTTGACGCTTAGCATGAATGTTCACCTTCAGCTGAACTTCTTAAAACTTCAGCCTAAATTAAGTGTCACTGCAGTTCCACTACAGCATGTGATACGTTGAGACTTACAATTCAAATTTCTAAAGATCCCTAATGACACCGACAAATTATAACACTTAATCACGCATAAAACGCGGTTAAGCATGAATAATTCCCTTAGACAGTTACTTTCCCTTTATACAGATACCAAGTTAATCTGTATAACTTCCCCATTAAAATTGCACATAGCGGTTCCCTAAAAAAACTTCCCCGGAAAAAATCCCAATGGCCCTCAGGTCTGATAAAATTTAAAACAGAAAAATGGGTATCTTAAAACCCGGTACATTTATGTCAATATACTAAAGCTTAGAAGAGAAATAGAACTAAAAGATGATTGGTTCAATGTCTGTATCAGCTCCAACGAATAATGATGTTTTAGGGTCATCATCGTTACCGATAAACCGCTTAAGCGGCATTCTTCTATATAACTTTATGTTAATACTAAACACTTACCAGGCAGTGGAGATCTTTAAAAAGTTTCTTTGTGTCTTACCTATAAAAAGAAAATGTAAATAAATGGAAAATCAAATATATCCACAGAAGCAATTCATAAATGTAAGAATATCACCTTTTTATAAAGGTATAAGAAGATTTCCAAAAGAAGTAAAGAGGATTTGATTTTTTTTGTTTCGTGTTTGTTAGATGAAAATTGCAATTTCCCACTAGGTGGAGGTTCAATGATGGAAATTTCCAAGCTTCTTAAAAGAGGGAGAAAATAATGAAAATAAACACCTCCTATATAAACTAGTGGAGTGGAGAAGATTAGACAAGCCTTTGCTTCATTTTCTATTGAATCAATACTCAGTAAATTAAATGTGGACTCCCCTTAAAGAAAGCCTTAACAATTCTCTCTCTATAAATTTAAAAAATATTATCTTTATGGAAATTAATTCAATGATTTTTTCATGCAAATAAAGCCCAAGTTCCAACCATTTGTATGGATTGTTATTTAATCCAAAGATTCAGTAGCAACGAAAAAAAATCCTCTCTCTCAGAACACTTTGCAATTCAAAAGTTGAATAATGTAGGATTCAGCAAGTAGCAATTTCCATATGATTACTATTATCAACTCTAACTGATCTGTAGTCATCTTACAGTCTCAGAACCACTTTTTATTAACCCTACCAAAAATCAACATGGACACCTTGCTCCCTAATCATCCATTAGCTAGAGTGTCATTACAATTTCTTCAGTAATGCTCACTAGATGGCACTAATGATAAGAACAAGCAACTTGGGATTCTAGGGCAGGGCCTAGGTGAAATATAGAAGGAATCTCTTGACATTTCATTTCTAAGATGAGTGAAATCACTTACAATTGGCTTGATACAACTTCCATGCATCACTTTAATGCTTACCTCAACTTACCCTACAGCTTGTTCGCAGCAAATGAAGCCTATGCATAAAGACTAGGAATTGAGCACTTCACCATACTGGCCACCTGTTTCCATTAGAACACAGAAGCTAAGCATCATTGGGCATAGTCAGTACACTCACACCTCAGCTTTTCGATTTACGGTTTAACATTTTCGATATACGGCCAAAAAGTCGGGAAATTCCATAATGGCCCCTGATTCGTTATACGGCATTTCGCTTTGCGGCTGACATTCCAGGAACGTATCCTGGCCGTAAAGTGAAGTATGGGTACTTGAATGAGTGACCGGCTGGGAATCTCAGTTGTTTCTTATCCTTGTCTGACTAAGGTACTGTTTCTAGGGCAAGAACATCAAGGTTGGGTCCTTAAGAAAGTCGTTCCACAGATCACGGCTTGCATGGCCTAAATCCCCACACAAGTATTCCACTTTACAGAAGCATGACCACGCTAGGTGTCCCGCATACTTATATCGTTACCAACATAGTTGCGACAATAGGCAATCAACTGACCATGCAGCCAGTCAGGTTTAAATGTTCACACCAATTTTCAGAGCTATATTCAACTGTTAGGCTAGCTCAAATATTCTGGGGCAGGCAAGGTATTACCGTTAAGCGAGAACACAAGTGCTCACCAGGCTTCAGCAGTGCCAATACTTGCTCCCTGGGTAGTTCCCAGCTTGAGATTGACCCATTGCATTCCGAGTATGAATACATGTCAGCAAAGCATTGCATCTAAATGGCACGTTGGCTATGATTAATGACAGTTTAAGCCTTATTTCTACCGGATTCCACCAAGTGCTAAAACCAGAGTTATTTTTTCTCGCTTTCTCTTTGCATTGCTTCTCTTAATACGTCTCGGAGCATATTGATATCAACAAAAATGAGAGAAAGAATCTCCTGCACGACTCTTCATTCCACACTGATAACTCTACTACACAATTGTAAAGTTTCATCACCCCCGAAGTCATTTGTGCTGAAATAGCATCGTTACAACTAGCGCTTCACTGAACTAAGTGCCCATTCCGAGCAGCCATAACTAAAGATTATTCACTATTACTGGACAAGTCTTGCCATGTAAGAGGTAAACCTAAACTTTAGCAACTATCTCTAATTACTAACATCGTTAAAACTATTCATTAAGACACATTCACTTCATTTAAAACCAGCAAATGAAATAAAACTCGGCAATGACACAAATCCTACTAATTTATTCAAACAGTCAATTTCAGATGGGTGCTTGATGGTGTGATTAGTTTCGAGGCCCCTAAGCCTAAATGGTGGTGATATACCTCCACCGAAATAGAAAAAAAGTCAAGATTTTATTGGCAAAATATTGATTTTTCAATAATTTTTTTTTATTCGATTATTGTATCGATTGCGGCGACAACAATGCGAACACCCGATGGCGTGATGGAGAGAGAGGTCGAAGTCGAAAACTTCCGAGTGGCACTTTTGTGACATCTTACGGTCTGGTCTAAGAAGGCCCCCTGCAGCTGGAAGTCGCGAAGTCGCATGATTATGGCTGCACAGTTTTGACCTCTTTGATCTCATCATGCTCAATAGGCGTATTCGACGTTTCTGTTCTTTGCATAAACAGAATGGACACCAAAAACAGCCATAAACCAGCATCAATTTTGGCTGCACCTAGTCCATTATTTAGAATATACCCAACCCTCGCTTTACGGCGCCTAGATACGTTCTGGAAAAGTTGGCTGTAAAGCGAAATGCTGTACAACAAACATTGTGGGCCGTAAATCGAAAAAGTGCCATACTTCCTTAAGGCCGTTATAGCGAAATGCCGTATAAAGAGCAGCTGTATAGCGATGGTTGGGTGTACTGTGTACAAGTCAAAATTATTCCTTAGTGGACAGTTAGCTGCATTAAAGCTACCACATTTCTATGTGATAAAAATCTGTAGGCAAACCATACAAGCCCACCATGTTATGGGACTATTGAGACAATTCGGTCAGATATTAACCAACATAGAACTAAACCACATGCAACTATTTGCATTTTCCATTCGACTGTCAGAGATGTTGCTCATTGAGCCAAATTAAATTCAAACAAGTATCATGATCCACAAGTAAAATTGGCTAATGAAGTTTGAGTCAAACACTAGAAATCCAGTTACTACTTGATTCTATTTCATCTAAATGGCAATTCAAATCCAATTTTTAACATCAATTTAATCACAGAACTTTAGTTTGTGATGCGTATTAGCTAATAGCAAAATTAAAGATTTAATATACTTCACAGTAATATCATTTTCCAATGGAACAAACAAAACTTTCCCTTTATCCAAATTATCTGTACGTAACTACATTAGCAAAACCAAAAATTATCTTTCCTTGGACCATTTTCTAAAATATAATAACAGGGCATAAATCAAATCAAGAAAGATTTAATATTACAAAAAAATTGAAAATATTGTCATATTAACGTCACATTCTCAATTTTAACTGACAGGTAATTTGACATTCAATTCAAATCAGTTTCTAAAAGTGAACGATTTGATTGAATCAAGACATTGTTCACATCATGCAGGCTCAGATCAGATGCAGGATACCCATGATCGGGTTCAGACAGTACATTTCATCAACGCTGTGTTTCATGAATCTGTGGTAAAGTTTACATCATACTCTTAATAAAATGGCTGTCCGGCCGGCCCTGACCAGAGGAATAAAGTTACACAATAGATTGTCACTGTCAGGTGGAAAAATCATCTTAGCGGTGGGATCGTTTTAGCAGCACATTCAAATAGTGGTCAGTTTCGATTAGGTTATGTCTGGTTAAGTCTGGTTAGTTAAGCTTCAGGCCACTTCCGTCGCAAGCGTTGCATCTAGCCCAAGAGTGGGCCACTTCTTTTTCCAGATTGCCACAAGTGTCGTGAATGAGAAGTGGCTGACCCGACCAATGGGTGCGCCACCTGGATTTTTTCCGTTATTGTACTCATATTTTAATTAATAATTGGACAAGCCTTAAGTAAAATCATGTACACCCAACCCTCGCTTTACGGCTTAGATACGTTCCAGAAAAGTTGGCTGTAAAGCGAAAAGCCATTCAACGAATCAGGGGAACGTACACAGGGGGTTTTCCCGACTTTTTGGCCGTATAATGAACATTGTGGGCCATAAATCGAAAAAGTGTCATACTTCCCTAAGGGCGTTATAGCGAAATGCCGTATAGCGAGAGTTAGGTGTATTTGTCGATGTTATACAATTGAAATAATTCCGATAGACTACACGCAAGCAGCTTTTCCAGCATTGCATCTGGTGCGAACACAAGTGTGAATCAATCATAAAACTTGGCCAAACTTCGCCTGTCAAGTTTGGCAAAGTCACATCCAGTAAATTTGTATCAAACTGAAACAAGGGCAGCGAATGGGGTTATAGTAACTTTTTGTTTACATTGGGGACATGCAAATGGCGATATACTTTTCCATGTCTCCGCGAGGAGTCGTTGCCGGTGGATTCCAATTTACTTGTTCGGCGGATCAATATGGCGGATTTTTGTCGAGTGCCACCTGGGGACTGTGGGGAGGAATTTACAACGCGGCCGGTAGAGCAATTTCAAAGTCCAGTAATCATGGGATCATAAGAGGAAGAGTAATCAAGTGGCTTTTCAACAAAGACAACTACAAAAAAGGCAATGCATAATTTACAACAAAAGGAACGCAGCCACCACCTACATGTGATGAGTTAGCCAAATTTTTATCAGCCGCATGCGCATAAAGAATTGCTAAACAAGGCTCTTGATAAGTTATTTAAATGGCGGTAACCGTTTGACCTCCCTGCTGGATTTACCAAATGAAGATGGATGTTGGGAGATAATGCTGCTTGACTGTGCACAATGATAAGAATGACAAAAGGGGCTGCCAGAGCCACAAAAAAATCGTTGCCATCACTTTAAAGTTGTTGCAAAAATGCAAAATAGTGTTGGTGCATTGATGATTTGTTGGCAAACAAGTGCATTTCATTTGTAGCCTTGTTTGCTCACACAATGGCGAAGATGCGGGATCAATATTCTTTGAATATGCAGCAATTACCATCAGTGCTGCTGCTAAATCCATATCATTGTCAAGTGCACAAGAAGGTGATTTAATAATCCTTTGGATTAAATAATTATCAAGTAAACTGTTAGAAATTAGATGAAAATCCAATATAATTACAAACGTAAGTCCTCGCACACATAAGTCAGAAAATCAATGTTAAAAAATTAACTCATCCGCTTTAATTTGGAATATCTTTGAGATTACTGATCCGAATCCCAAGTGGGAACGAGCGGTTGGAACGGTTGTACATCTAGAAGATTCATGATCTTTGCTTCCCACCTCCCAAACTTCTGATCGGAAAGACGAAACGCCATGGACTCCGAAGAGTCCTGAGCCGAGTCAAACCCAGGTCCCCCGTTTACCGGACGGGAGTTGGCCAAACCAACTAAACTCAACATGTAAATGACTAAAATAACTGCCCAAATTGATCAAAAATTTATCAAAACGATTGAATGCAATATCTTCGGCTTCCAGATTTTCATTCCCCTTCTTGTCACCATAAGGTACTGTAACTAGTTCCGAACTATCTAGCAGAAATTCATCCCTCCGGATGGGTGACTATTCACTTCCGGTTAATTTAGCATTCCCCAACGAGCGATGCAACACAGATATTCTCCCGACATAACACCAGAAAGCAAATTTTTTATCTACTTGCAAATTACCATTTAATGGCTCTCTTAATATCCCTTTATGCACTATCGATTTATTTTCAAACAAAACAAATTACCCACCACCAATTCCCACAACAAACACGAAAAAGGAAGAAGAAAAAAACACAAGCGAAACTAAAAACTATTACGGAATACAAATTGATGCTACAAATAAGCAGTAAAACAACGTATGCGCTTCACGTGTGCACAATTTGAAACATATTACTACGTTAAGATGCTGCGAGTAAAGGACTAGAGGGAAATTCACTCGCCTTTACAACGATATCGCTTCTTTTCTTCCTTCCTACTTTGCCAACAAACTCGCATCGCTCTCTGGAGACGAATCCACACCATGATTCAAAATGGCGCCACAGGGAGAGGAGGAGGAACAAAATATTTTGTCAGCAACTTGTTATATTTTTTTTATGTTCAATAGGGGGCCGGGATGGGTGGGGGTATCCAAGTTTGAAATGGATTTTTTTTTTCTTGGACAAACTTTTTTTGCCTTCCTTTTATATGCAACAGAGAAAGGCTCTTGGGGCTTTTCAAATAGGTTTGAATGCGAAAAAGAAAAGTTTTAAGAGTTAATCAGCATCAAAGTAGGTTGAAAAATTAACGTTGCTTAAAAGCAAAGTTTAGACTCGGATTTTATTGGGTAGCCTTTTTTTAATGGTTCACCGTCATTGAGTAAAAGAAGATTTTTCTTTTTTGTGCTAATTTTGTGTGTAGTATAATGTTACGCAACTTTCGCTTTTGTTAGCTGGAAACAAAGAGAGTGCAGTTTTCCAAGGCCAGTTAGAGAGGGGGCTAGCGCTACACTGAAGGAATCAACATGCGTTCTCTCCCAGTCTGGAAGGACTGAGTAACCCGTTGAACCTCCACCGTGATAGGGATCGGAGCTTGAAATTGTCTTCCGTGAACGAGAAATTCCCAGTAAGCACGAGTCATAAGCTCACGTTGATTACGTCACTGCCCTTTGTACACATCGCTACTTGGCTCAAAACCCCAGCCCATTGGGCCCAGTGGTTGTTGAGTCAGAAACTAAAAATTGCAACTGGATAATTATACCGTAATGCAGAGATTCCCAACCTGTGGTATGCGAATGGCAAGCTACCGGTACGCGATAAGTGATGAATTAATAATGAAAACAATATTTTGCATCATATCCAACTAGTTTTCCCAAAATATTGACCTATTGGTACGCGTCACCATATTGTACTCTACTAACAGGTACACTATCTTAAAAAGATTGGTAACCTCTTGACATAATGCGGCAGAAAATTTGGGCTAGCCTAATGTTTGAGTCTGGTTCTGAATATTCCTGCGAAAGCATCAAGCCCAAAATTATCTAGTTTAAAAATGTTTAAGCTAGATAATTCAAATCCAGTTGTATGAACTAGATAACTGCCAAAGCTAGCCCAGAACACTTCCCACAATTCTTATTCTTCTAATTGTATCCTTGAGCTTGTGATGTGTCCAACAATGGAAGTTTGTCTTGTATTTTTTAAACACAGCTAAACTGGCTTAATATTATGTCTCTCAGTTGGTCATGTGGATTTCCAGAACATATATATCTGGATCGATGACATTGTCAGCACCACTCATAGTGCTGCCCATCTGTCACAATCCACATACAGCCCTTAGAGACTGCATTCCAATATGTCATGCTTTAAACAAATTTTATGTAGTTTCAAGCAGTGTTTCAAACTGTCTCTTTGGTGTTTTGCTTTTCTTTTTGGATTTGCAATAAGTCTTGTACGACTTCAGTAATGCTTGATAAAGTGCTTCTGCAAATACACATGGAAATGTTTACTGATGTACCAAACTCTTGTTTGCATATTTCAATGTTTGGTTATTAAATATTTATTATTATTCTGTTTTCAAAGTGATTAAAGAGAACACAGCAAACAAATGACACCATTCCTAAGTGAAATCCATCTCTGTTTACATGCCCAAAGTGCATTTGTATACAAAAAACGCATTTTTGTGCCTAAACAGTGCATCCACGTTTTAATTGGCTTCTGAGAAAAAGAGAAAAGATTGGGTCCCAACATAGCAAAAGGTAAAACAATTTTTCAACCAAAATTTGGAATTCCAATTATAAAAACCTGACATTCATTTATGCACACATACAAAGGTTAAGGTGCCACCTGCACAAACATTCACATTCATAATTCCATGCTGTTCTCTAGGTGAATAGTGAGCAGTTTTGCTTGTCTCTCAGTCTAAGGGATCATAGTTCAAAAAACCCAGGCAAACCATTTTTTAAGAATATATTAAAAAACATGCTACAAAAACGAGTCAAATTACTTAGATTTTTTTCCCCAAACTTAGACGTTTTTTGGTAACCAAATACTACATCACTGTCCACCATTCTTGTTGAGTAGAGATAGGTTTTAAAAATTTTGCCCCCTAGTTCAAATGGCATTGGATGTCAAAAACAATCGACGAATAATCACTCGGAGGCCCTAGCTAGAGATCACGTGACCATTGAGTATACTCAGTACTTGGATGAATGACCGGCTGGAAATCGCAGTTGTCTGCCTCAGGTACAGTTTCCAGAGCAAGTATACATCTGCCACCCAGTGGTGGATTATAGGGGGGTCGCACCTGGCGGGCGCCAGGGGCCTAGGACCACCCCTGCGAAACAACTACTAATAGTTTAGATAGTTGAGTTTTGCGCATACCCATGATGAAAATGGCTGTTTCTAAGTGAAAAATACCATTTTTGTCCATATCGACGAAATATGCCCTCCCTTCGTCTTTTATGCTCGATAATTTTTGGGTTACTTGGTCGACTTTGCATAGCGTCGACCATGCAGTGTCTACGAAATGAACGAAATAAAGCGAAAACAAGTTTTGTAGTTTAATGCTTTGTTTATGTTTTAAGGGGTCATTTATGACAGTATAAACATTTTGCCAGGGAGGGGGCAGGTGGCACATCGATTGCAGGTGTCGGAATTTGCATATCTGGCACTGGTCCTACTGACTTTTTTGGCTCCAAAAGTGCAGAGATATGAGCCATAAACCGAGTTTTCTACACTCATTTTAGTCGGAAAACCCGATTTTTCACCATATCTCTGCACAGGCACTAGATAAGCAAATTCCGACAACGACAGTGATCGATTTGGCATGTTTTCGGAACTTTTTAATTTTTGCCAGATTTTGACAAAACCGAGTGTTTTTCAACTAAAGAGAGCTTGCAAAAACTCAGTTTATGGCTCATACCTCTGCACTTTGGCAGCCAAAACAAGTCAGCAGGTTGGTAAATCGGGTTGTACAAATTTTTTAATCCCACCACTGTAGGGGCCCCGATTATTTTAGAGCCAAGAGCCTCAAATGGTGTAAAAATCCACTATCCTTGCCACCCAACTCCAACTTGGTTTTCTTGTGGTCTTTCCAGCTCTCAGTGCAAATGCAAGGTTGGGTCCATAAGAATGCCGTCCCACAGACCGCGCTTGCATGACTTTAATCACACACAAGTATTCTACTTCCGGAGCCATGACCACACTAATGTCCCACTACTTAAACTGACCACATATCCATTTGACATACAGTCGAAACTCGTTATAACGAATTTTTATAAATGACTTACTTGGTTGGTCGGCCCTAAAACACCATGTTAAAAAATTTCGATACAACGAACTCTCGTTATAACGAGTTTCGACTGTACTGCACATTTTTAATCACAACCAAAAAATTCAGAAATGTTAAACACAAACCCCAAAAACTGCCTTCCTCAACTAATAATCACCAAAAGTTGATGTTTGCTAATCTAGTCCTTTTTCCTTCTTTATTTCATCGCTTTCAATAAGCCGTTGAGATCCTTTTTAGTGTTATTGATCGGAAATGTGACTGATAATTTTTCTTTACGTCTTCGGTTCTTATCGGTAATGGAACCTATTTGGCTCAGCTTTGTTATCGGTCATCCAGGTACTTTTAAAATAATAATAATAAAATTTTAAAATTCTTTCTTCTAAATCCCAATTTTTTTTCTCCCCTTGTAAACTACATTAAGACAAATTGTGTCAAATTTATAATTCATTTTAGACCCTTTTTTTTTTTTTTGGTGCAATGCCAAAAACCTTTTTCCCCACCATTCTTTCTTTCTTTCTTTTTTTCTCACCCACTTTAAATTTTGACTTGTACCATAAAAAATATTTCCCATTTGGGAATTCAACGATTCTACCTTTCATTTTTTTTCCTTGCTGGCACACCAACCTGAAATCAAATTATTGTCGTTATATCAAGCCAATCCGACGCGGCATTAAAGGAACAAAAAAAAATCGAAATAAAATGAAATAAATAATTGGCTTGGCATTGTTGTAATGCGCACCAAAGTCGAAAACAAAGCGCAAGTGCGCGAGAAACAGTCCTCAATTTACTGTGCATAACAAGACAAACGCAATTGAATTGACATTCAACATATTCCCAATCCCCCAGCACGCAATTCTATTCCCTTAACAAACTTCAATTACTAAATCCGAAAAGAGGAAAAAAAAATTACTTTATAATAATTCTATCGATCCAATTTTAATTATTTAATTTACTGCCAGTTGTACTCGTTGCACAAGCTCGAGGTCACGCCTATCGAGTGTATCACGTGACACGTAGCAAGACATGACAAATTCCACCAGAGACAAATTTATCGATTACAATTAGTCAAGTTAAAGAGACGTATGCGTTTCATTCGGGGGTACGACAGGTGAAAAATGTGTATGGGATTCCGCAGATTCCGGTCTCCCTAAGTCTCACGAGATCTCGCACAAATCCCGAGACTCCGGAATCAGATTCCGAATATTCGGTATCTAGCCGAATTAATTATCAAATAATAATAATAATAATAATAATTTCAGTATTTCTACTATTTATCCTAATAAAAGAAAAACTTTACATCGAAAAATGCAAATTATTCTAATTTTATCATTATTATGTACACAGATGTGTGATTATGTATTCGGATAACCGAATATTCGGTGCATCCCTACAAGATCCAACCCCTATGTCGTACCCTTCGTTTTTATTGGTCATCAACAGGCAAAATAAAAGCTTGCTACTGTATTTTTTCCTAAAAATTCTTCCCCGCTGTGCACTCTTTTGATACAAGTAAAGAAATGTCAGATGTGATCTAAATTCAATTTGTTTTCTTGTGGGGGTTCCGTCCTAAGACCGAGGGCTTTTCTAAAACCAGCTCCGTTTTCGTAACATAGACCACGTGGCCAAGACTACATCCTAAACCTAACTCTGGCATTTTGAACAAATTGAAGACTTACGCTTTTGTTTTGGCAGACCTTGCCTTTCGATATCTTCCTAAACTTGCACTTCGGATTTCACCATATTTCAAACTACACCGCCAATTGCATTTCAACTGAGTGCCGTTGGTGTGACATAAATAGCGGAAAACTACCGGATTGGCCGCGCTATTTTTATTTATAGTATATATTACACTGGACTAGTGCATTTATTCATAAGCCACTTCTGTTTCACCTCTTCTTTTACAACTTTTACAAAATTGTGTAAGCTAAACAACTAAAATTCAATGACCCATTTCAGCAGAAAAGATGATTTGAATTTTTCAGAACTTTAAAAGTGGACTTGTGCGATATGAAGAATATGTCGAGACCTGTGAAGTCAAAGTGGACATTTCTTCCATTATGTATTTCCCCCAATGTCCAGCGACGATAAAAATTTCAAAATTGCTAAATGGAATCGAGGGAGAGAGGAGAGAGAGAGCGAGAGAGAGAGAGGGCGACAGAGAGAGACTTACAATCTTTCCTATATGACTTTTCTGTGTTGCCTGCAGGAACATTTCATATCATATATATCTGTCTTGGAATTGTTACATTTCAAAACTTGATTCAAGTCGAGTTGCTTCACTCCATAATTTAAGCAGCATAGAAATTAAATTATAATCATCAATTTCAACTCAAATCCTTTATCCTGTACACAACTGTCAAATTCAATTACTTTCATCCTGCTTTCTTTCTTTTACTTCTTTTTACATTGGGTAAAAAAATAAAAAATAAATTCCCTGGAAATACCGCAATGAGAAAATGTGAAGAAGAAGCATTTTCCCACCAAAATTGAACGCTGCTTTTATTGTATTGTTACTTCTAACAATAGCAATCTCGGTGATCAAGAAACAATAGGTGTGTTAAATTTCGGTACTAAAAGTATTTTTTGTCACTTTCCTTCCATTTGGGCGGCAGAAATGACATAAGAACGCTTTTAGACCGTTTTATTTGTTATTAGCAATAATTATTGATATATAACACTAAAAACAAATCACGTCTACAATTCCGTTGATGATTTTACACATGGAAAATTCAGACCGGCTTAAACTTTAGACTCTGATTGTTGTGTGTACTAGGCTTTACGCAAAAGGAAGCAAAGTAAACTTTGTGTCGAAATTGAACACACCTAGTGCTATTTAAGGGAATAAAAATAGAAAAAGGTCCATCTAGGTCTGTAAAACAACAACTGATTTACAGCTTTCATATTTATTTACTTTTAATAAAAACAAGTGAGCCTTTTGACCCAACCAGTCATCCATTAACACCGCTTCCTTGTTAGTGTGTTCAAGTATGCGATGCAACACTTTGGCAATAAACTTTCAAGTTAGAACTTCTTCAGAGAAACCTGTCCTAATGGTGTGTTCACTCTTGTGTTCACACATGATGCAAGACAAGCTGGTTGCGACGTTGTAGCATCAAAATTTACATAAGTTTTGCTCACAATTGTGTTCGGTTTGATGTATTGTGCATCTAGTGTGAACACAAGAAAGAATCTATACAAAACTCGAATTGGCTGAGCACATCACAAGCTCAAGGGTACAAATAACTGATCATGTGATCCTTCTCAACCAATATGGAAGAGCTCGAGGTCTAGATGACCATTTAATACTCAATAAAATATAATATAATCTTGTGGTGGATAGTTGCATTTTCAGAACCACTCATCTATTGTTCATTTGTAATAATAATACAATGGCTGCGGACAGGTGAATAACCAACGAGTTAGTCGCAAGTTTTTGCAAACAGAGTATAGTTACCACAAGATGACCACTCAAGTTCCACAACATCAATTCATTCAGATAACCTTAATTCGTGCACTTAAACCGTGTGGATTTTTACCGTTTTGCCGCCTCGCCTTGCAAACAACAAATGAATCGATGATATCATCAAACGACACCGACGAGAGCAGTTCTGATTCTAAATAGCGAGAATGGCCATCGAGCCTTCTTCGGTCATTCTCATAAAATAAGTTAAAAAAAAAAAAAAAGAGAGAAATAAAACAGGAAATTTGCCGCTCTGGGAAAATCTTGGAAAATCCGGCACCGGTGGGCCGTAAAGCCAAATTGTTCTCGGTACCTGGTGGAACCAAACTGTAATGACTTGATGAAATTCTGTGGTTTTTGGTCTCTCTCTCTCTCTCTCCGTGCTGTAATTGTACAGCGGGCCAGCAGTCAGTTTACATGAAGATATTACCGATGATTAAGTCTAATTAAAATGGAGCAATTAATCGAACAATATTTGCCACATTTACAAGCGAGCGAGCGAGAGCTTTAATTTCCGTCTGCCGTTCCAAAGATTCATTCTTCTTGGAGATGCCAAGTAGAAAGTTGTTTGGAACAGCTGGGTCTTTACGAGCATACGAAAGATAAAAGTTAAAGAAAGAACGGAAAAAAAGAGGAAAAATAGGAAAAAAAAAGTTATGAATAGAACAAGATAAAGTTCAATCAATATATGAACTCTAGTAGGAGGACAAATCTTTTGTCACTGGAGGATAAAAACTCCATTCATTGGACTAAAGAAAAACTCTTGTTATCCAATAATAAGTTTGTGTATGTATTATTGACAATTAAACATGTGTCAAATGCTACAGAATGTTCATGAAAAAGGGAATTTTACACTTGAGTGAATGGGCACAAAGGAGGTAAAAATAATTTTGATGGGGAAATGGAGAAATGGATCTAAAAGTGTAATTAAATTTCGACCAGCAGTTTAATCTGGCAGAAAGAGAAAGAGAACAGGAAAAAAGATGGAACAAGGAAAAAATGTGCAATTGTTCACATTTTATGAAGTAAGGGAGTAATTACTTTCAATTATTCAATTTATTAACTGTCACTACTACAGTGCAGCAGTTATTAAAGTTTCAAACATTGAACATTTCAGTTAAAAACAAAACAAAAAGGCAGTTCACTCACTGCCCACCATTGTTGCTGTAGTATTTAATTTTATAAAGAAGATGTATGACAGGTGCCCACGTATACCCTCCACTACAGCACTTCGTAAAGCTGAACAAACGATCATCAAAAGCTGGGCAAACAACTACGAACAACTGTTTCCATTAGAACACACAAGTTAAGCGGTAGTAGGCCTACTCAGTACTTGGATAGGTGACCGGCTGTGAATCCCAGTAGTTTCTCATCCTTGTCCGACTACGGTGCTGTTTCTAGGGCAAGAACATCTGCCACCCGCCTCCAACTGGGTTTTCTGTGGTTCTCTAGGTGCAAATGCAAGGTTGGATCTCGGCTTGCATGACTTAAATCCCCGAACAAGCACACTGCTTTGTGTCACCCTCAGTGGCGGATCTAGACTTATTGGGAACCTGAGGCTAGAGAGCCTTTTTTTTACCAATATTTTTTTTCTGGAAGTTCTGTCAGGGGACCTGAGGCTTAAACCTCATTAGCCTCACAGTAGACCTGCAACTGGTCACACTACCAAACTTACTTACCCACGAAGCCACTCCAACCCGTATGGTTAAAAAATACATTGCAATTATATTACAACATACATGTAATGCATGTTGTAAAACATTATTATTTGCATTGTCAAAATACATTTTGGTCATGTGACCAACAATTCGGTGTTTGGTAATTTAAAAAATCCGTCTAGTCTCTACTGATTTAAAGTAGTTTAGTAACTTGTAAGTTAACCTTTCAGGTTTTTTTTTTTCCTTCGTCTTCTCTCTTCCTTCCTTCCAACTTTTATGGAGCAGAGAGAAGCTGAATCAGATAATTTCCGCCAACTGCCACTAGTCCACTTTTCTGTTTTAATAGTCCATTGCACTTTGATGCTTCGCAGCCAATCAACGAAGTAATTAGCAGATAGTGGACACGACCCTTGCAAATTGGACACCTCCAAGCCAAGGCAGTAGGTCCAAATTAGCAAGACACAAATGGACATTGGTCAAGATGGCACTTCCTTATCTCTTGCTCCCTCTAGATTCCAATCTTCTAAGTAGATAAGAAACCGACGCAAACACATTCAATATTCTTTCTACCTCGCACTGTTCGTCAGGCGCGATAATATCCGAAAACAATAAGGCAACCACAGATTCAACAAATAAACGCAACAATAAAGGAAAACATCCACAACAAAGGAAACTAACTTTCCAATAATGCAATCTTAGCTTTCATTTGATATAAATATTGTTATCTCTGTTGGCATTGTTATCTCTTTCCAACAAGTAAATTTGACATTTTTTCAATATTATCGATCAAATTTCAAAGCGGCAATATTCTTGCGGTAGTTTCTAATGCCGGTTTACACATGTTAAGCTATAACAGGAGCCTTTCAAAAAACTCTTTTAACCAACTGTCCTAACTTTTTATTGCACATGTTCTCAACAGATCGTGATAACACCATCATATCACAAGCTGTTGTAAATGCGAGCAATACTGCCCGTAAATTCTGACAGAACAACGGCATCGTCCCCAATTTCCACCAGGGCACCGAATAAGCGCTGGACCGTAATTGGAGAATTTACGTTACAGTGAAATTTGTCTAGACGACCACCATTAATGCCGCTCAATGTGCAACCTAAATCTTAGTCTAATCCACAGAAGAATACATTCCAAACTAGTATCACACCTCCTTCAATTCGACGCCCCAACCAACTGCTTGCTCCGCTTGCACCTAGTAGTGGCCCTGATTCCGCCGAGCAAAAGTTTCGAGCCGGAAAGAGCCCTAAGTAACACCTGGCAGTGGGAAATCACTCGTTTAGCCACACAAACTGCTTTAAAAGAAAAAGAAAAGCTCCAACTAGTACTTTTAAGCGCCAATTGCTCAAATTATTTTTAACTATCTCAAGTGCAATAAACAACGAGGTAAAAAAGAGTTGCACTGCACTCAAGGGTGCAGTGCAGACGCAATTGTTCTTAAACTAGTTGAAAACCTCAAAAGTGTTATAGCAGTGTACCAACTTTGCTACTAAACACGAAACGTTTCCCCGCTTTTATTGTCTATCTCTCGTGTTAAAAGGACCATCAAACAATGGATTCTTCGCTTGGCAATTTTACAATGTGCAACATTTTGAGAAAAGCCGCTGCAGATCCATGTTTGCTGAGTAAATAAATGAAGTGAGAACTGAGATCCCGCTCCCGCCCCTGCACCTTTTACGGCTTCCCAAATGAGAAATTGGAAGGCGGAGGATTAATGGCGGGATACAATGGCACTATGTTGTTGTTGCAATGCTGGGGATGCCATCAATTTGGGCTGGATTTACTCAATTGCTAAGGTAAATTTAATGCCTTTTCACACCATGTTTTATGCATCTGCTGCTATTTTTATGACTCTGCAATTCAACCTCCTGCATCTATTATTCTATTGCATGGATCTACAAGCAATTGGAGCAAATTTAAATGACTGCCAATTCAGCTTTTTTCATCGCTCTTTGCTTCTGGTATTTGCAACATTTGGGTTTGTAATTTATGATGGATACCATGTTTGCTGGTTTTTGACACTTCTAGCAATTTATTGATCGAAACATGCCCCCGAGAATGAAAAATTAATTTTTTGAAAGCGATATATAGCAATTGCACTAATGGAAATATTTCGTCTATGTAAAATCATCATTCATCTATTAATATCTTCATTTATTCATCTGCTATTTGCAGTGGTGTAGTAATTAGTTTCAACTTTCAAGGTTGTTTTCTAACCACATTGTAATTTGCTTGTTTCAGTAATCAATGATTTCAGATTTTGCCAGTGATTAATCACGCAATTAAATTACTTCCTGTCTGTCTTCAGCACATACTAAGATAGTGACAAAAACCTCGAGATTATGTTTATTGCATTTCCAGCAATTCCACATTGCCGGGGTCACCATATAAACTTCTCTCTGCAACCCCAACTTCTCAAAATTACACATATTCTAACCACCTGAGCCCCTGCTCCGAACGTCAAACACATAATTAAATAAAACTTCAATAAAAATATCCTAAAACCGAAGCGTCCGACAGTCTTCCGAATCCCATTTAAATTTTCACGTAAAACTGAGTCTTTCCTCATGCTGCGCGTAAGGGGATAACACAACTGCTACCAATTTTGGAACAGATATTTTAAATACAAAACCGGGATACAATATTGTCCAAACAATTAGCCGTAATGCACCGAATGGTGGAACCGGAAACAATCTCTCCACGCACTTCCTTGGAATACCCAGTGCCGGATTCACCCATGTAGAGGCCCTTGGGCCGTCAAAATCTAAGAGCCCCCTTTGCACTTTGCAAATTATATCCTATTACGTTTTGAACAACAAAATCTTGATAAACCAATTTTATTAAACAAAACAAACATTAATGATATTTTCAAAAATTATTGTACGATTGCGATGCTGGCACTGTTTTATCAGAACCGGCAAACTTCTCTTTCAAAATCAAATTCAATATTATTTTGATCCCTTGTCGCAGGGCCCCTAAAAGGCGTGGGGCCCATAGGCCGATGCCTACTTGGCCTAATGGGTAATCCGACACTGGGAATACCGGAACCAGTACTGTCAACGTATTTGTGTTAACGTGTGAACCAGCACTCCTTGGTGTGGTCATTTTAACTCCAACTTGTTGTTAACAATCAAGAAGTTGTTGACTTTTCAGAAAACTTTTGAATTAAAACCAATTAAACTACTCTCATTATGAGCAATTGATCGATTTTAAAAACCGAGACATTTCTCAAGTCACTGCGACTGACCGGTTTAAATGGTCCGTCTGGTCACCCTGAAAATGACGCACAGCTGCAACGATTTTCTGTACTGGAAATGCCGTCACACTTTGGCAACGCGCTCTAGTGACAGTTGACGTAGTTCTACATTATTTTAAAATCCTACTTAAATCATTTCAAATCCCCTTCAAATCTCAATTCTGATTCGCATCTCTGACACGCTGATTTTGATTGTCGCACCCCCTCGGTGCAAACAGTTGATTCCTTCTTTTCTCTTCTCTTCTCTTTTCTCCGCTTATTGCACATAATCATTATCCAAACGGCCTTTCAAGTGATTTATCGTAACACAGAGGTGTGAAATATCATCACCCTAAGCGGTCTCTAACTCAAATTTAATAACCCTGACTTGCATCTAAATGTTGAACATTTACATGTGGAGAGTCTCTAAATCAGACACAACAATTTGCACATCTTCATTTTGCTCCATATTAATGAAATGACAATAAACAGCGCACTTTAACCCGAAACCTAGTGGCCAACTCGAGAAGTAAAATTACTCGGAGCAGATTAATTCTTTTCACGCCTGGTTTGCACGTCAATTTGCTGACGTTTACAATGCACGAAGGCAAATTAAAGCGGCATAAATCCGGCTAAAACCTTAATTTAGACACTTTGCTGCTTAAACCCATTTTACGCTCGACAATTGTGTTTTGCAATTGCGAGCGAATCTCCGTGCTCGTTCTTATTTCTTCCAAATTCGCGCCGTAAATCGCGGGCCCCAATAAAACTCCAGTAAACCTTTGAATCCACAATTCCAAATCCATATTCCCTGCCCGGTTTCCATGACAACTAAGCGTGTACGTTTGGCTTGTTGTGCTAAAAGAGCCGAGCTGCAAACGGCCGCAATTCCCAGTAGCTGCCAGCACGGGCTCTTAGAAAAGATCTCAATGGGGCCCTAATACGGAGGGGTCATGACTTCCAAACAGACAAAAATGCCACCTAAGTGCACTAAATTAAAATAAAAGCACCTGGAGATTTCTTTTATACGTGGCAATACGTCCCGTTTCACTCGCAACTCTTGATATTTCACAGATAAGCCTATGCACCGAATGTCCTCGACAGCCCGTCAAATTATCTCCATCTTTATGGTTTGCGATCGTGATAATAATAATACCACGTGTAACACATACGGACCTAGATAATGAGTTTTTTCATTGCATATTTTACATGTAGAATGGCAATTCTTAGAGAAAAATGCATATTTTTTGGTGCAAAATGCACATTTTTGGTGCAAAATGCATATTTTTGGTGCAAAATGCACATTTTTGGTGCAAAATGCACATTTTTGGTGCAAAATGCACATTTTTGAAAGATACTGTAAATCTTTTAAAATGTAAAATGCACATTTTTTAAATGTAAAATGCACATTTTTGATAGATACTGCACATTTTAAATGAAAATGCACCTTATTAATAAAGAAATCCACATCTCTTATGGATAATGCTCATTTTAAATGAAGAAATGCACCTTTTTAATGGAGAGATGCACCTTTTTAATGGAGAAATGCACATTTTCAATAGAAAATGCACACACCGAGCTCAAAATCCAATTTTTTTGACCAAACTTTTGTGAAAAAGCCTCCTATTGATTAAAATCTGCACTTTACCTAAGTAAATGCCATAATGCATTTTCCACGTAAAAACGTGCACCTCGAATCCACGCCAATTGCGTAAAAACACTAATAAATGTAAATTTTCACCCTGGGACAACTTTACATCTAATTACACCTTCTCTGCATGTAAATTTGCCAAACCAAAAAAAAAAAAAAAAAAACCAAACTAAAACCCAACAAACGCACACATACAACCTCAACTTCCATTCGCCAACATTACAAAACCAAAAAAAACCCAAACAAACACATCCAATTAGAAAATCAACTTCTACCTAACTCCCACATTACTATTCCACAAAATATTTACCTCTAACAACCCACGAGTCCAGTCTTTCATCCCCTTTGAATATTTAATCACCGAATCGTGTCACCATTGAATTCTGTAATAGCATTATCTGTAAATGAAAAAAAGACAAAACAAAACAACACAGCATCCACTTGCACTGCCTCTAACTGCCGCCATCGCTTCTGCATGTCCTAACAAATTTAATCTTCTTATACGAGAACGAGGCTTAAAGATTGCAGCATGCAACACTGATCACAAACAATGTTCAAATACGTCACGACCCTGGTGCCTAGCAAGTCTCTCATAATCCGTCTTTAGTTTCCCTGCAAACTTTTAACGTCTTTGTCAAAAAGTGAATTTTTTTTTTTTAAAACCGAAAATTATTTTTTTTTATTTTTTTGGTTGAATTTATTCCAGGGGAGCAAGATTTGCAGGGAAACGCGTATATATTTTAAGTCATCGACTATTGGTCAGTCGTAATTCAACCACCATCTGACAAGAGTCTGTTAGCGGATTAAGCGCAATGGATGGCCACAAATAATGGCTGTGCTTCTAGCAGAATAAACGACTGGCAATCCATCACTTACTGTACTACTGTAGATGCACAACTCGCAGAAAAAGCTGAAAAAAAAATTGTTTAAAACTCTTAAAGTCTTTGGAATCCTTGTAAAAAACACGAAGCAAATTCCCTGCAAGATTGTGGGTGTCAAAGTGAAGAAAGAAAGAAATGCCCATGCAAATTGCAGGGGTTGGATACGGTGAATTTTAATCCGATTTGAAATTTCCGACGAAAATCAGAATGTCGAATTGTTTTTTTTTATTATTATTAGTAAATTCGATTTGAAATAAATTTTTGCCGTTTACACACTTTTGAAACTGTTTTTGCACATTTCAAACTCATATATCCTGATGACGTTACATGACAATAGCACCAACTGGTGACAAAAAGTGAACTAGATGTAATGTAAACTTTACTATAACTCACAATTTCGTCAGTGAAAATGGGTTTGAAACGTGCAAAAATGGTTTCAAGAATACTACAGTATGCGCCCGGTGTCTCAATGCTGAATTTAAACATTAAGTTCCATTTTCTCCTCAAGGCTAAAAATAGGCGCATTCAAAATTTGTGTTGATCTCATTTATGGCGTTTATATAAAGAGAATGGACAACAAAAATAGCCAAAACCCACGGCTGGAGTGGTTTTTCAATTGATTTACATTGGGTTTTTAATTTTTACAACCAAATTCAAAATGGCTGCCGCCAAAGTTAGATCGAGCGGCTTTTATATTCTGTTTCGTCCGTTTGTATAAATGCCCAAAACGACACAAACCGAAACTTTGTTTATTGTGATCAAGTGAATAATGTATCTTTTAGCTACCAAAAATCATATATTTTCCCAGCAGCCTGCAATATTGGCCCAAACTTGATTTGTTAACATTTTGTAATAATGGTTCAAAATTAACTACAATCTTGGAATAATATAAGCTATATTATGCGAGCTAATTTGATTTCAATATAAAAAATTTATTGGATAAACATATGTAACATCGAACCAATGTTGGCATAATAAGGAAAACCAATGTCGGAGATATGTTGGTTACACACCAGCGATATATAGACCAATACAGAACCAACAAAACCTATACAGGCTCTTCATAACACCAACATAACTTTCTGCTTGGGTTGTTGCATTTAAGTGAGCGCAAACAGTTTGATTTACGCTTTCAGATACCGGGAAGCAAAAATAATTATGTCCGACAAATAGTGATTTATGGACAAATCAGAGCTTGCTTTGCTGAAATTGTCCCATCCATAAAGTCCCAATGTCAGTTTCCTCCAATTAAATACAAAAAGAGCACCATAAATCAGGAATCAATTGTCTCTTCTTGTTATCTTTCATTCCAAAAAATCGCAAGCCTATTAAGCGAACATGAGATCAACCACAAGCATACATCTCTCCTTCCAGCTGATCTGTCATTCGCTTGGCTGAACTTCAACTCTGAGTTTGCTCCACTGAATCTTACAGATTGATCTCGAGACACCAGCAGCTGATTCAGACCCGCCTTCCCTTTCTCGGTGGCCGCAAGCATTCTCACCATGCGGAAGGAACCTGATGGATTTTCTATTGAAAACATACAATTCTTCGCCGTGCTTTCTGGCACCTGATGAATTTCTAAAGCTGCTCTTCAACGCGATGAAAGAAACAGGTACTTCTTGTGGCGGGACTAACAACTATGTTTGCTCCACGTCGTATTTGTATCCATAACTACCAATCAAATACCGTGGAGTACAGCGCAGATAAAGCAGCTGGCAAACCACTTTATCTCAATCTACACATCTTAAACATGGCGGTATACTTTGTTTGATGATATGCAAGCGATGGTATTATATTGCAAAAAAATAAAAACTCTCCAGTCTGAACATGTGGCATCTGTCTGGACTATAGAGCGTTTACACTCCATACTGGACATTCCCTGGATCGACATATTTATGGAACCCATCCTATGTCCAGTCCATACAGAGTACACTGACCAGAGATTTGATGACTACAGTCAAATTTACATCACATTAAGTCCTGTTTCTTTTTTATGTTGCAACTCCCTTGAAAAGCCCAGCAATTAAAAAACAATTGTGTCGCATCTTTGCTAACATCACCCGCTAGATGCAGCGCCTGCCACCCCGCAGTTCATCAGTCTTATCCAGTTTCATCTGCAGTCTAAAAAATTCTAATGAGATGTAAAGTTGTCCCATCATGCACAACTTGAGTCACATCTACCTCTGACAGTTCCAAGACATTGTAAGACATTTCCAGCTAAAAGTGTCTCCATACAACTAAATAATGCCTTTATTTATCAAAAAGACCTTCATTATTTAAAAAATGCCTTTATGCATAAAAAAATATATCCTCATGCAACTCTAAAACGTATCTAGGCCGTAAAGCGAGGGTTGGATGTATCTGTGTACTTATTATTTAAAAAATTTGTAATGTTATATTGCAAATGGCTCCTTTTGTTCATAATCAGGGCATAATCGATTCATTTTTTGGCTCGCTCTCCTCGTATTAGACGCAGAGCAGACACCATTTCATAAAGCACAGAAGATAAATACTCTTAAATGAAAGCACTATTACTGAAAAACTAAAGCAAACCCTAAAGCTGTGTAATCAAATTTAATAACTTTTAAATGAATGATCACCAACAAAGTTAGAAAACTATAAAAAGAAATTGTGCCTGCTCAGGATCAAACATGTGGATAGAAAATGTTATTACATCATTGCTGCTTGTTCCAGAGTTTCCACCATTAACTTCATTGTGCTGACAGAAAACATTCTTACACAATTTTACATGTCATGTCATTTCAAACCCAATTCTCCCATGTAGTCTCCTTGGTAACTATAAATTACAACTTCTGAGTGACATTAAAATACATTTACTGTTCAATAAATAATTAATGGCAGAACCGGTGCATTCACATGCCAATTAATCATTTGCTGGCAATACAGGTATTGCGTACAGCAAACCCTTGTCAAAATGCGACCCGATCTTCCCAGTTGTCAATGCAAATGCAAGGTTGGGTCCTCAAGAAAGTCGTCCCACAGATCGCTGCTCGCTTCGCCTAAATCCCCAGACAAGCTCTCTACTTACGGGGTCATGAATGCTCATACCTATAATGTAGGCTCGCTCAGCTCTATTTCTCTGGAACGAATTAACAGCGTTAAACCTTGTTCGCACCAAATGAAGTCCTAACCTAGGCTAGCCTACATTAAGTTGGGATGATATTGCCTACAAAATGATTACGCTAATGCATTTACACCATGAATTTGCTACTATGTGCCAATAGACAATCAACTGACCATGTGCAGGGAATTGTGGGAAGTGTTCGGGGCTAGCTTTGACAGTTATCTAGCTCAGTCATTCTCAAAGTGGGTTCCGCGAGCTACCTCAAAGGGCTCCGCATAACTTTAAAAAACATTATAGTTTTAAATCCCCTAAAAATAAAATTATAATAATTTAATAATTTAGAGACTTATTTAATTAATGATCTAAAAAAAATCTCTAATGGTAAACTCACAATATTAAATGACACTTCGATACAAGCCATTGTCGATTGACAACACACAATAATTAGGGAACGACTGGACTCCGTGTTAATTCGTATGCTTTTGAAGGGCTCCTCAGCTCAGAACGAACAAGATATTACGCAAGGGTCACCTGTCTTCGAATGACCAAATGCTACAAGCTAAAATTATAGCCAAATTCATTTTATGCCATTGCTATTTCGGCTGTATTTGGTGGATTAAAGTATTTGGTGAATTAAATTCAGATTCACAATTCAGAGTTTAGCAAGGAATTTAATTCACAACCCCCTTCCACTCCGTTAGTGTTGCCGCGTTTCACCACTTGTAAAACTGGTTGAACCTCGCCAGAGCACAGACTCTGCTGATATCCGCTGACACTCACTCGCAGTAACTTTCCAACTTTGCTACCAGGCAAGCTTTAATTAGAGTGACAGAACAAGCCGAGACGCAATCAAACATGACCAAATGATGACTTCCTAGAACTCACCTCATTATACCCAGGACTTGATCCAAGGCGAAGAGCTATAGCAGCCAATTAGGACACACCCCTGGGATCATGTGATAGGGCGGCCATTTATTGGCAAACTAAAGTTCCAAGACAGGAGGAAGGTTATTGGGGATTAGGAAACAGCTGGATGGAAACTTATAATATAGTAGGGTGGGAATTGGAAAAAATAAAAGAGAAAAGGGATAATTGGAAAAGGTGAAAAGTTCAAGAGAAACTACCTCCACGGCACTTTGTAGGAAATTAAATTAAATTTACTCACATACACCAACTACAACTAGGTTTCCCAAAAATATTGACCTCCTGGTATACATGTGTCCATATTGTACTCTACTAACAGGTACACCATCTTAAAAAGGATTTCCAGGCATACTAAAAAATTAATCAACAAGTGTAAATGCCCCAAACCGAACTTGTAGAAATTAGACTTTCTAAAAGTCTTAACTATTCCAAAGAACTAAAATTGTTTTTGCGCATATGTGAATAGCATAGTTACTAGAAGGTCACTTTTCCCGCCCTTTTTTTCTTCCCGGGAAACGGGAAATTTAAATTCAATTTTCCGGAAATTCCCGGGAAGGACCCTCTAATAGTTACTCATTATCATTTCTAAAAAATCAATTATTTCTTGCATTTATGTGTTCACACAGGGATTTGTTTCCCTCTTTTGTATCCTTGTTTCCACCTCCGGCACAACAATGCCACTATTTTACATGCTAAGCCGCGCAAATCTTTATTCGCTATCAATCAAGCAAAAAATAAAGTCTTTTTCTACAATACATCATCTTTTCGAAAACAAACAAGAAAATCGCTACATAAAACCCTGAAATTGATTTCCAAACTCGGATCCACTCCTGAGATAAATCTTCCATTTTAACAATTTTTTCGCCATTCCAATCTCGTTCCACCTCTATTTTTAACCACAATACTAAACAAACGAAACGTGATGAGTTTTACTGTTATGGGAATAGAATAAGAACTAAAAAGAGATGAAAAAAAGCGGAAAAAAAGAAAGAAAAAGAAAACCCATCTTCTCAATACTTTGTCAAGGTAGCTTAGCCTCTTAGCACCACCCATTTAGTTTTGCTTCTCTGCAAAGCACCTGTCATCATAGTGATCCCACTTGAGCCTCCCCTCCCTCAAGTAATTTATCACCTAAAATCACCAGACTGCAAACAGTATGCAAGGAAAATTTGAAAAGCGGCTAGAAAAACAAAATTATTCTCAAAGCAGATTGCAACTTTATGGTCGGTTAAATTAAATTTTAAACTTTCATTTCCAATTTCCATTTCAGCTAATAAATGTCAATCTGCGTTACCCTTTGATGGCCAACCCCCCTTTTTATAGTCATCTGGCTTTATGCGTTTGACCTTACTTGATAATGCATCGAAAATCAGCATTCAAGCCAGAAGAAGGTGAAACCAGGGAAAAAATATTGGATTTTCAAAATACAACAACAAATGGAAATTCAGCTTGACCTTTCTGGTCCTGGAAGTGTACATTTACAGTCGGGTTTTGCAGGCTTTCTTGCGTAAATTCAATTACCGTAAATGCTCTTGTTGAGCACAGTTCCACGTCAAAAAAGCGAGGCGTCAAAATAACGCTATTTTGACGTGCTACCATTGAACACGGGATTCCAAAGCAACACAACGCGGTCTAAATTCAACATCTAAATTGACCAAACCAACTAAATGCAACATGTGAGTGCCTAAAATAAATGCCCAAATTGATCAAAAACAATAAAATAAATGTTTAAATTGATCAAAACGATTGAATTCAATATCTAAATTGCGAGGGAAATTCAGATTTTGTCAATAAAGCATTTATGATAGTGACTTAGAACTAATTGGGAGAGATGTGTTCATAAAACATCTACTATCACTGCTGTTCGGATAACCAGTCGTTCGCTTAACTGACGTTCCGATAATCGACGTTCTACTGGATTCGAAATTACATTTGGAATGCAGCTAGTTATTTTCTATTTCTATTTCCTGCGGGTTTAATTTGATGCAACTTTTCCGTTGTAAATCAACCGGAAGCACCTCATCTGTAGCTGGATTTCTGTCTAATTTGATGAATGTTGGATGTGTGTAGTTACATACCTTATTGGTAATGACTTGTCAGGATGTATTAAACTCAGTTCTAACAAATCCGAGAGAGAAATTGCAATTTTCCAACTGTCCATCGATTTCCTCCTAGCGTATGCATTGGAAATTGATTGAATCCACTTACCTAAAAATAAATAAAATTGAGAATTTAATTTAAAAACTTTTTTTTTATAATAAAACAAATATAAACTAACAAATTCTCCCCTTCAACATATTACATACACATAAGGAATGATATTTTAATGCATTATCCCATACATAAGAAGCTTCTGCATTAAAATGCAATACCAGTGTCTATTTTAAGTTCTAGATTTTCATCATTTCACATTCACCATTAATTTTCCTTAAGAAATGTAAAATGTAAACAGTTTGTGAATACCCCTAATATATTCAAAGCGATTCCAAACTCCGTTCTTATTATGTTTGCATCGACTCTTATAAACTCCCAAACACTGCATTTCCAATTATTTTTCCCACATTCTCAATTCCATTTGTGCAATCCCAATACATTACAAACTGCATTCAACTGTGTATTCCCATCAGTTTTCAATTCCAAACATACACAATTCATTCCCAGATGTATAAAGAAAAAAATGTAATTGCATATCCACTTCTGCAACTTCCATTTTTACCTTCAATAACCACAATTTAGCAACAAACCAAGGAAAACGTCCATTCATTAAAAAATCAGGCAAGCTTTATGAGCACTAAATGTTGAATTAGAAAACACGCCAAAGTGTTTATATCCCAACAAAAATAACATTTGCATTGTTCTAATTGCCTGCAAAAGATGGCCGCTTTTGTTGAGAACAAAAGACCAACTAACATGCCATCTGGTGGCCAAAAACAAGGATAAATCAAGATGGCAATCTTATTTTCCATCGTGTTTCTATATCCTTGAAAACAAAAGGTTACAGGATAATATGATACCAATGCAGGATGAATGATGCATCTATCGGTCTTGCTGCTGCCGATTACCATACCCAGGCGGCAACCACACACTACAGCCATTAATAAATCACTGGGACATGTGACAGCAGAGATGGGTTAGAGACAGCATTCTCCCATGGCCAACCGTATGTAGCCTTTTGAAGTTTGACGCCTTTTCTATGCCGTGCCCGAATCAACATAGGATAAAGCACCGAGGTCCATAAATTCCATCGCTTCTTTTCGAATCGAAAAAGCTATCTTTTAGTGCAGTGGGGGGAAAGATGCGAGCAGTGTCGCAAAATATAAAGAAGCGTGCTATATCACCCCGCTTTAAGGCTGCATGCCTCTGTAGCACGAGTTTGACCAGTAAACCCAGTTTTTACTGTTTTACCGGCAAGTTTTTACTTGATATTTCCAAAAATTGGTCATTTCACTTATAGTGGCATGCAGCTTATAGCGGGGTAATCAGTGCCAGATTAACCCATGTAGAGGCCCTTAGGCCATCGAAATCTCGGGGCCCCCTTTGCACTTTGCAAATTATATCCTAATACGTTTTGAACAACAAAATCTTGATAAACCAATTTTATTAAACAAAACAAACATTGAAATTTTCAAAAATTATTGTACGATTGCGACGCTGGCACTGTTTTATCAGCAAAAGCAAATTCAATATTATTTTGATCCCTTGTCACGAGGCCCCTAAAAGACATGGGGCCCGTATGCCGGTGCCTACTTGGCCTAATGGGTAATCTGGCAATGGGGGTAATACGATTCTTACAAAGCCCAATTGGTTTCGGTGCCGGTTTACTAACCTAACACATACATCAGGGAATCAAGTTTGACTCCGAAGAGTTCTAAATCTTCACTTTTGTATTCAATTCGTGTTCATTATAGTGGTAAACATGTACTTGGGAGACGATTTTTTGAGGAAACAACCTTGCATTTGCCTTGACAACTGTGAAAACCACAGAAAACCCAGTTGAGGTGGGTAGCAGATTTTCTTGTGAACAGTACCTAATTCGAACAAGGGTGGAAAGCAACTGTGATTCCTAGCAGGTCATCTAAGTACTGACCAGGCCCAATGCTGCTTAATTTGTGTGTTCTAATCACATCTGAACTCGAATATTGATCTAAACAGAAAATGTAGTTGCATAGTGTGTAGTAGGGTTGTGCAGCTTTTTTTTACATCTGTGCAAATGCAAAATCTCATAAATTTTGCAAAATTTCAAAAATTTTCAATGCGTTACTATGGCAATACCCCAATAGCAACGGGGGAGTTACTAGAGTGAAAATAATTAATCCTTTTGCCATTGAGGCGTTGCCGCAGCAATGCATTGAAAATTTAGGAAATTTTGTGATTGCAGTGTTTTTTGTGGTTTTGCGGTTTTTGTTTAAAAGAAACAAGAAAGAACCGCGGTATGCCTTTTGAAAACATAAATTGCAACTGCTAACAGCCCTAGTGTAGTAGAGTAGTAGATCTTTCAAACATTGTCATTTCTTGGTTTTCATTTACTTCTAATCAGATTACTGCAATGTCCAATTCTCCTTTTGCTCTTTGGATCAAAGTCTGCAGGTTCCCTCGGCTTCACCCAATCAGAGCAGGTCATGACCTTTTTGCTTGTGACAGCTTGCTCTTAGTAGCTCCATGGACAGAGGAAATGAACTAAATGGGAAAAGGGGATGACATCCATCATATGACTACACCAAATTGCTAGACAGGTGGCCAGGAGCATGCAATGGATAAAAAAGAGGTTGAGAAATGTATTTTACATTTACATTTAAATTCACATCAACTTAACAATAATACAAGTAATAATAACAAAAATTGTGATTGTGGTAGATTAGTGGATTCATTTTTCCTCTTTAGAACACCGCTTAATATTTTCTTCGATAAGCGCCCGGTGAATTTGAATTTTAACTTGCCAAAAAGGAATATAATGAGCATGATTAGCTTCGTTAACGAAAAGAAACGATGCTTGAATTTACGCACCGCTTGCTTCTAATTGGCTGGATTTTTTTTTTTTTAATTTTAACTATGATTTAAAAATTCATCAAATTTAATCAGAGTTCAACCTCAAAAAACACCACCGCCAAAGAAACACAGATAGAAAGGAGCAACATGAGCAAAAGTAATTACTTTGATTGTTTTTACCAATAAAGAAAAAGAGAGTAGATCTGCCTTTGGGTAGGTACATCTGTTTCCCTGAACATCCTGTGGAACTAGACCAGAAAACAGCACATGCCTTTAGGATATGAAATGACAGGATGTCATTTTGCCTCTGGCGTAGTCCTCATTTTGCTTCTGGCAAAGTGCTCATTTCGCCTTTACCCCAAAGCACAAATTACATCTTGTCTATTTTGATAACAAATCTTGAGCAAATTTACAACAGCAATTATGCTATGCCACAAATGAACTAAATTGGCAATCTGTTGCAAACCCAAACCTAAATCCAAATCCAATGAGTTAATCAATGCTTTAGATCAGTAGTTCCAAATCTTTTTAAGATGGTGTACCTGTTAGTAGAGTACAATATGGTGACGCGTACCAGTAGGTCAATTTTTTTTGGAAAAACTAGTCGGATATGACGCAAAATATTGTTTTCATTATTAATTCATCACTTATCGCGTACCCGTATGCGTACCACAGGTTGAGAACGTCTGCTTTAGATAAAGCTGTCTAGATTGTCGATGAACCTTCAAAACAGGGGTGCATAACTGGTGCGACAAGGAGCAAGCAGGGCGGGCTAAAGATAGGATCTAGCGGTGCAACTGCACAGAGCGCTAAGACTTTTTGGGCTCTTTATTATATCCAAATTTCACTGATGGGCAGTCAAAAAAATGACTGACTGGGTGCACAAAAATAAATCGCACAGGGCACTGCAGACCTAGAGCCGGCCCTGGCATTGTTTGGACTTTCGCAAATCGGCAGGTCAAGGGCTTGTGGTATGAATTTTTGTTTTTACTTAAAATTTTGGGCCCCCCTGCAAAAATATTATTGTTTTAATTATTTTTGCATTCACCATTTTCATACTCGGCAAAATCACCGTCAACCACTACACCGTATCCAAACATCAATAGTAGTGATCTGCTGTATTGAAACGTTTGCAGCCACTAACATAAGATATATTTATCTAAGAATATCATAAGTGCCACATGACTGCACTTAATAATGTCAATGGATTAGTCGCTATAAGCGGCGCCAGAGCTAAAGTAAATAAATGGCTGAACAGTTTTATTTACTTCTGGGCAAGTGATGATGTCATTTCGTAATATTACTAAGTGCTTTAATCCAACATATGTCACAAATATCTTCCAAAATGCTTTAAGTTTAAACAATCAACTTAAAACATTACTCAAGACTAGTACAAACCACATAAACATATTTGTTTACTCTCAACCAACACCTCTATCTCTATATGCATATACCCATAAGCATTGATTCAAAACCAGATCAATATATTGCTTAGGGTAAAAAAAACACAAGAAACTAAAACAAAAATAAACCAATAAAATATATTATTTTGAATGTCAGAATTTTTTTTTACTTCCTTGAATCATTTTGCATTTTCTGAAACTTTCCTTTGTCACTTTTTTGGAATTCCTTGAATTTGGCTGCAATTTTTTCTTGAATTTTTTTTATCACGCAGCAATTGAATGCAATCTGATGTTATTGAGTTATCCAGCCATTTTACAATCTATTAAATTTTACAATTTCTTCTATAGTCTCTAAAATGGTGCAACAAAACACCACCAGGTGTCCATTCAAAACCACTTAAACAACCAACCAAGAAAAAAAATCCTGCAGAAAACCCAAAATTAAAACCCAAACAAAAAGAAATGAAAAAGAATCAAGATGGCTGGCACTGCTTCTTCTCAGCCCACCACTTATTCTAATTCTCACATGCTAATCGTTGCTGGAGCACCCGTGGCTCAAAAACTTTCTCTCATTCCCTTTTATTTGGCGAGTAGGAAATTAAACTTTTTTTTCCCTAGCCCCTTTCACAGCGAGATACTTAATTTAATTAAAACACACTCTGCATTTCGTAATCTCCGCACCAATGTCGCTCTAGCAGCAGCACAACATTCGACTCTGCCATTAGTTGCACCTCGCTTATTTTCCACAAAATTAAAAAGACGGAACAAAAAAATTTTATAACTGGTTATGATGTTCTTCTTTCATCTTCCAACTCAAACTTCATCCCTTTTAATAGCATTCAACTTAAATATTCTCATTCTTTCTTTCCAATTGCAACATCTCTTATCCTCAGCCATTACAGTATATACACTATATCCTTTATATCTTCTTCAAGGACTCCTCAATGTTCCTTCCCACGTTTTCCATTTTGAATTAACAGTTTTCTCTCAAAGAAAAAATTTTTTTTTTAATCCACTTAAGGAAACAACTTGAGAATGTTTTTTCTCTATTGAAAAAATTAATCATAATAACTGACTCTTGGCATACACACCACACACTGCAGCTAATTTTTCCTTATAATTATCCTTAGTTTTGTGTATCATGAATCTTGGACAAAGCCGAATGTTGAATCTACCTGACAACATATTTTATTCGCTAAAATGTTAATAAAACCACTGACTAAGCCTCTTTCGTTAGTTATACAGTAAACACATATTTACACTATAAATGCCACGTGACTGCACAAAACTCAAGCAGTTACTCATTATTACTCCATTATTAAAAACGTAACTGGTTTTGCCGCTTAACTAACGAACAAATGGGTGTAATTTCGTTCACACACGTCTACGAAGCGGAAAATTGCAAATGGCGACCATTTCGAGTGATTGCCATTTGCACTTCAGCTAAGTGCCGATGTGTAATGTAAATACACTCATACTTCGCTTTACGGCTGTTTGCTATAACAGCCTTGTGTAATTATGGCTAAGTTTCGATTTGCGACCTAAATTTTTCGATATACGGCCAAAAAGTCGGGAAATCCCGTTATACAGCATTTCGCTTTGCGGCTGACTTTAGTGTAAGGTCCAAAATAAGCAATTAAAATGTTTTATTTTTGTTCATGGAAATGCAGGACATCCAAAGTGATGTGATTAGCTTGCCTGCCTTCTGATTGGCTCATCACAACATTTTGTCCTTTGTGGTGAACCGGTAAAAATTGTATCTTCTCCAATACTTAGCAGGAATCAAAAATGACAGATGCACAAGTTCCCGGTTCATTCATTTCACAAATGTGGTCTCTGGACAGCGTAGAGAGTTCTCATCCTCAAGCACTCACGCCAACATCAACAAATCTTCAGCGACTATCCGGTGTTTGTGCTACAAACCTACAAACCCAACAAGGTCAATATGGCTTGCAAGAGGCGCTAAAACTTCAAAACCAGACTTTGACCAATACTCTAATTTACCAAGAGATTAAAAATTAAATATTATAATCCTCCCGAACTCCAACTGACCAGAAAAATTCACTAATTCTCATTGGCTGGCTGCTTTGCCAGTGTGTTGCTACAATGAATTTCTTTTGTTGGTCTTCTTGATTGACACTAATTTCATAATGCATTTATTTCATTTTCATTGGTTATGATCAAATTACACACGATGAATAAAAAAAAAGAAAAAAATCATAAGATTTTAATAAAAGTGTCAAGAATTTCACTCCCAAGCCTTGAAAAATTAAGATCCACTTCAAAATGAAACACCAACAGATTCAATTACTAATGATGATTCAATCAATCATCTCCTTCCTCATTGTTTCCAAAGCTTTTCAAATGCTAGACACATTAACAATATCCATCAGTTGATTTTTTTTTTTAATAAAGAATGTTGAACAGGAAGTTAAAATGCAAATTTAATTGAGGTAATGACATTAATAATTAGTTTATGCATCTTTCTGCACCTGTGATGACACGCAGAACCTTTGTGTTTGTTAATTCTATACAATTTCGCATGTTATTTATGCGCAACAAGCCAAGCTTGGGTAAAACACATTCATAATTCAGTAGGAATCGAAGTCGAAGCCAAAGCCGACTTAATATTAACGACTGGCACCAGACTGTGCTAAGAGAAGAAAAAATTCTTTTCATGTAAAATTTTAAGTGCAGTTGGGGATTTTGTTCTCAAGTGGTCTCAGCATCACTTAATGCTGTTCAATTTTCTTTCATTTCTGGATGTATGTAGAATTACATTTGCATTAATTTTTTTCTTCGCTTCGCTGATTTCTTGTGATTTTTTTAAGGAAGAGGTCATGGAGTTGTTTTTTGGAGGAGTTTTTATGAAGTAATATTGAACTAAAAATGCTGTTTTTTTTATTTGGTTTGGGGTTTTAAAGATGGTGGTATTTCTGGTAAGTTTTATTTAAGTTATATATAAATTTATGTATTTTGTTTTAATCTGGATTTTTACTTTTGGAATGTTTGGGATTTTAGTTTTTCGGTTTTGGAGTTTTAAGAATTTTGATTTTTCACTTTTGAAAATTTTGGGATTTAAAATTTTCACTTTTGGAATTTTTGGGTTTTTAGTTTTTCACTTTTGAAATTTTGGCAATTGGAATTTTTGGGATTTTAGTTTTTCACTTTTAAAATTTTGCCAATTTTAGTTTTCACTTTTGAAATAATTTTTTAAAAATTAAAATTTTCACTTGTGATTTTGGGAATTTAAAATTTCCACTTGTAATTTTGGGAATTTAAAATCTTCACTTGTGATTTTTGGAATTTAAAATTTCCACTTTTGTGATTTACATGATTTCAAACCTACACTTTTACAAATTATTTCCATTCAGATTTGAGATTTTCACTTCTACACTTACAATTTGACTTCCCAATTTTTATTTTCCAATTCACAAATTCCCACCATCATAACTTCATTTCCTAATCACCACTTCCTCACATTTAACCCCGAATCTCATTTCCCATTCAAATCAAAATATCCCTCCTTTGTTTACCCAATGCAATAAAATCAAAATATTTACTCAACCAAAATCCCATCTCTTCACTACACTCCAACCTCATTTCAATCCCACCTCACACCACCCAAACAATTACAACCATTTCAAACCATTTCAAACCTAACCTCCCTCAAACATCTCCCATTGATCTCTCTCTCACCCTGTTCCCTTTATTTCATCCTCATCTCACTTTCCTCACCATTACACCCAACAAAAAAAATCCTAACTCATTTCTATACAGACATTTTCCAGCTTCCTTTCTCCAGATCCAAATCTACAATTTCCTTTCTCAACTCCCACAACAACACTGCACTTTATAATACGATTAACATTTTGACTGAATTTCAACTCATGCATAACAAATAGAAAAATAAAAAAAATATTTTTTTTTTCAACCATTATTATTCAAACATTCTTCAGCTTTATTTAATTTCTTCCACCAGCCTGTCAAAAATGCAAATCCAGCATTTGTCCATCCTCCATTTTAGTTTTTGAAAAGCTTTTATTTGGTTTATGTTATGGTTGAATTTAAGGGCAATTTTTCTATCCATTTTTGATTTTCCGGGCATCCACCGAAGATCGATCGAAGAAAGTTTGATGCGAGTTACTAGCCCTTCAAGGGTCAATTTTGACCCAGAAAAGTGTGTTTGTTTTTTCTGAAACAAGCGGGCTCTGAAACTCCATGTTCTTAGCTTCGTCAGAAACGGTTCCTTTGTTTACCCATCACTTTCGAATTCAATCTCCGTTATAACGATTCGGTTAAATTCCCGAATGTTATCGCAACCGTTCTATGTATTGGAAAAAAGTAGAAAAATGTTTTCCAGGAACGCAGTTGGTTCAGCGCTTTCAAAAAAAATATTCATAATACTCCATTAATAATTGAAAATGTAAAAATTACAGAAAAATCAATAGGTGCATTCATAAAGTCATTTAAACTTGTTTAAATTTTTTAAACTAGTCTAATCTTCATCAATGCGGTTAACTTATTAATGATACTAGAGAAAATTCAATGATATAATCCCGCTTTAAATTTTTGGTTGGGAATAACGAAGACAGCGAAGATCCCCCGCTTACCGTAATACCCTGTTCACACCAACGGATCTAGATTGCTTGGATCTAGATCCACTTGATCAGATCCAACTGAATAGAGTTCTAACTTTCACCTGGATTGGGTTGTGTTCACACCAAAGTTGATCCAATCAGGCAATAGCAGGTTTTAGAAATACCTCACTATAATGGCTGCCAACATGACTAGTGAACAACAAATGTTGCTGACATTACTGAACGAATTAATTATGAATAATCCAAATGGGTTTTCCACACAAATTAATGTAAATGTCTGGTTATCAGACCAAACAATTGCAAGTTTTCTTGCTATGTTCCTAGCTGCCATTTTATTTCTCCTTGAAATGTACTAAATCGGAAGCTACAGACTTGTGCCGGCACAGTCTGTTCCCAATCCCAATCCAATACGCAAATCGAGTTGTGGGAACTCAATTGGTGAATCGAGTTGTTGGGCACGCGGATCTAGATCCGTCAACTGAGTTCTGTGTTCACACCAATCATGGATCTACATCTGCAACGTCGGATGAGATCCAAAATCTTGGTGTGAACAGCGTGTAAGATTTTACATGTTAAATTTGACATTTGAACTGGTTTAAAATGTTTAAACAAGTTTAAATGACTTTATTAATGCGCCTACTGAAATTATAATAATATGATGATCGGTTTCTTTCCTGCGACTATCATTTTCTTTTTCGCCTGCTGATTTTCAACCAGAATGGCGTTCCGTTTCCAAATCTTTTACCGGAATAGCGTCCCAGAGAGTTCCGGCTTCCTTTCACCCCTGCTGCTATGGTAAAATACTCCTGGTTAACTTTCATTTGTTTTACCAATTCCAACCACCTGCGATATTTATTTAGAAATGTGACCAAATTAAGTTTCCAAAAAACAGTTCTCGAGCCAGCTGACCAAGGCTCACCGGAATTCAGATGATTTCACATCCTCTTCCACAGATTCCCCTTGCAGTGAAGCCACCACGATTTTATTCCTGCAGTACAACAAACCCACCAAAAGAAACAACATTTTTTATCCAAAACCCAAAAACAAAGGCCAATCTTCACACAATAAAACAAAGTGACTGTCACCTGCTATCATCAAGACGAGATAAAACAAACAATAATTTACGACTGCGGTGAAATATACACAGGGACCACCCTGATGAACCGTGTCGACCGTTTTTATTGTGTGTGGTTTCGTTATAAATTCAAAGCTTTGCATTTTGCAGCGAATAATAGCCCGCAGCGATCGATATGACATTTGCACTCGAGTCACGTGAGGCTCAGGCGTGTTCTCAAAATGAGAGACTATTTCACACAAGGAAAACCTATTTTCCTAATTGGGTCTCAACCAATATGACCTGAAATATTCCTATACCGTTTTTTTTCTTCTTCTTCCTTCCCCCATTCGTTTTATCTTTTATTTTTATCTCGGGCTACAGTAAGAGGGTTTTTACCTTGATTAATTCTCATCTTTTATCCTTTCTGCTCTTCGTCAAGGGCGGAGTCAGTTTGACAATGCTCCGAACAAACAATTCCATCATATTTATTTGCAATAACATAACAAACCTTATTTTTCCAGTTTTTCTTTTGATAGAATAAAAAGGAAATGAAAACAAACTGGAAAATATTTGGCTTTAAAAAAAAAATCAAACAGATGTGATAATAAATGAGAAACACAAACAAGATGGAGGGTTAGGCGCCAAAAAATAGCATTTTTCCACACCCTTCCAAATGTGGCATCATCTGGGTAAGCAAAACATTTTTCGACTGGCACCCTCATTAAATCGAGGAAATTATTCGCTATTGCAGTTGGGATTTTCTCATCCAATGAGAAAGAGCGACTTCCGATCCTATTATAGAAGGATAAGCAACTTATCTCCCTCAAATGTGAGGTAAATTTGGCCAGAACTTGCTCATTCGAGAGTTAGTTTTCGGTAAGTGACTTCTCGCTAGGGCCCCCAAGTGATTCCCAATGTTGTAGGCTTTTCTCCAAAGCTCCGATCAAGGCCAACTGCCTAATACTTAATTTGAAATAATTTTAAGTCCAGTGTAAATCAGTTGCCGCAATGAGGCCCTGGCACTGAATTCAGGGTTGGACCGATACCACCATTATCTGGTATCAGTTGATACCGATACCGATATTGTTGTAAAATTAATGTTTTTTAATGCAACACATTTTTGCTGAAACATTTCATGTTTTAATAATTATCTATCTAAATAAATTAATCCAGGTAAATTTTTAATCTAATTTAAAAAATGGTGCAAAGTTTGCTAGATTTCCTCAGCCATGCGTTTTGATAAATTATAAATATTGGTATCGGCCAACGTTTGACCGATACCGGTAGGGTTAACCCTAATTGATCTTCTAAATACAGTAGCCGCAATCAAAAAGTCGTTTGAACTAAACAAGCGGTTAAACTGGTATTTGTTTGAGCCGGGCAGTTTAATTGCTCATTTTCTCGATCTAACTTGAAAAACGGCCACCGATTTACACCGGATCTACTGTAGGGCTAATGAGACTTAAGCGTCAGCACCCCTGACACAACAAGGATATTTGTGTATATATTGTTACGCGTACAGACCGTTCCGACAACCAGCCAACTCAGTTTATAAATCTTCCATTTAAACAGCCGTTAAACAACTTTTGTTGGCAAGATACTGCACAATCAGCGCTTTCCACAGTCCGTCATTGAAATCAAAGTGTATTCATACTTTTCCAACGATAGGACGAAGCCATTGCTTTTTCTCCAAAGCCAAACAAGGTTCAAAATCAAACCTAACTCACTGGAACTGGAACCTAAAAAAAATTCAATTTACCACTTTTTCCACAGAGTTCGCTGAACTTGTTTGAGGAATATCCGCTGTCTTGGTTGGAATCTTGTACAGCAGTCGTTTCCCCTCTAGGAAATAACCTGTCACACTTTCGCATGCGGTAAATGAATGGATGCTTAGCAGCTGGGCTTTAAATCACAAACTTCATGAATTTTGGCATCCACTGAGTGCAACTTGCATCGCATGTTTTTTTTTTAGTTAAGTCTCCACTGCATTTTTCATATCTTATACGTCTTAATGCCTAACAAAATCCCACCTCCATATCCACATTTTCACAACATTTTTCTTTCCTTATTCCTTGACAACATTTTTTCTTTCTCTCTAGCAAATCCATTCCGTCGCAATGCGTCTGCTGAATTGCTGTCGGGTGTAATTAACTGAAAATTCTTTAATCTTTGCCTTAAAACAACAACCGTTTTGTGAATACTAATCACCAACAGGCAATTACACTGCCAGAATCATGTGTCAAGTGGGAATTTTTCTCCATTTCGCATTTAAATTAGCAAATTCCATTGACTAAATATTAGTTCCACGGACCGGAGGGAAATTTCCTCGAAAAAAAAGCCACTGCTCATAATACCTCGCGCTTTATCGTTATCGCTTTACCGATTTTAAAAACTTCGCCAAAGGAGAAAAAAAAGCTGAGCGAATTTTCCCAGAGGTTGGCGGTCACCTCCCAATGGAACTAAAAGAAAGCTCTGTTAATCGCAGTTCGGATCAATGTCCGTTTTTCTTCTTGTTTTCGCAAGAGAGCGAAGAAGTTGGCGCTTAAACTTGACATTTGTATACAGAGTAATAAAGTGTGAATTGTTTCGTGGTTTATTGTAATACCCATTCAAATGTTCCATTTGGTAGCAAACGTTATAGAAGCTAATTAGAGATCAGCAGAAAACACTCCAATTACAATTACTCATGCAGAATTAAGCTACAAAGTTCAAGTAATTACAAGTTTTAGTGCTAGGTGATTTGCACAA
>JAQIXU010000212.1:0-50038 GCA_034701245.1 Strigamia transsilvanica
TTAAATTAATTAATTTGGTTTTCATTCATTGAGTGTTTAATTACTGTGAGGAACTCATAAACTTCTAAAAATAACGAAGCATGATTCATCATTCTTCAAGAAAGCAATTTTCTTTGATACTACATATGCTTACAATAACTATCATTAAAAAAACATAGGGTATTTTATAGAACGGCTGAACGTGGCTGATCAGCTGAACCACTGGGCCACTAAATAGCGAGTTTGAGTGGACTGCCCTTAAGGCGCATTTTTAAGATCAAGATAAATTAATAAGAAAATATTCTAGAAGTGGTATTGGCATGAGTAGTGGCATTATTGTAGTGGCATACCACTGAAAGTGCAACTACAAGATCAATTGGTTGTTCTGTTTTAAATTATTTTTTATTGTTATTTTTGTATTAAAATTGATAAAATTGGATTTATTCAAATAAAATAATTCCGATAAATAAGTTTAAAAACAACAAGTTCAATATTTTCAACTTTAACACGTTTGTTTTTAGTTCCAGTAAATGTGTAAATACACATGGCAGTTCTACACATTTGCCTCTGTGGTTATATTTTCATTTATCAGTGATTTCTTCTAAAAAAAATCATACAAAAATTTTCAGTGTTTTAATTACTAAAAAAAAAGAAATTTCACTTTTAAGGGCATGGTTCAGTTAATAAGGGCAAGCCCATCCTTGAAAATTCTGCCATTTTTTTAAAAAATGTGCTAAATTCGTATTTACAGTACAGCGTCAATTATCTGAACTAAATGGAGAAAATGGGTGCTCATAACATAGTTAGGTTAGGTTTATACGTTTTTCTGCTTCGGTTTCTGATAAGGCTGAGTTGTTTGTACACACGATAGGGTATTCTGGGTTTCTCCTCCCTTGCCAATCCCACCCCTACGGAAAAAACTATACGTCAATCAAACATAGTACTCAATAAATCAATTAAACTGCTGTTAGTTATATAGATTTTATTTGAAATCGATTTTTCTTTTCCATTCAATTCAGCAAGGGGTCAAGGGGTTGGGGGCCCAGGGCACTTTGGGGTATGAATTTTTATTTTTACTCAAAAGTTGGGACCCCTCCTGCAAAAATATTATTGCCCCCTCCTTCTCCAGGACTGGATTTAGGCCTAGGTGCAATAGGCGCGTGCCTTGGGCCTCCGATTTTTAGGGGCCCAAAAATTGCAAAAAAAAAAAGAATAAACTTTCCAAAAAAAACTTCCAAAAAAATTTTTTAAAATTATTTTTTTTTCCAAAATTAAGATTTAGGCCCCATAAATGGCTGTGAGAATGGTTCCCAGTCCGTAAAAATGTGTTTGGGACCCAAATATAGAAGAAAAAAAATTTCAAAAATTTATTTTTTAATTTTTTCCCGGACAGGGGCGGCCGGGGCAGATGTCCCCAGTGTCCCCCCCCCCCTTAATCCAGCCCTGGATCTTAAACAAATTAAATGTCTCCTGTTTCTACATTAACTTGTGCTTCAGCTCCTACAATAATTGATAATTGTTATCTATTATCAACAATAATTGATAACGGTAACCAGTGGCGTAGCTAGCATGGGTGACACCCGGGGCGGTAGTCATGGTGTCACCCCCCCCCCCCATAAAAAACCCCAAAAAATGCATCAAAGTGCAAAAAAAAGGCAAAAAAATGCAAAAAAAAATGCAATTTTTTTTTGCAATTTAGCACAATTTTGGTGTCACCCCTCGAAAATGGTGTCACCCCTCGAAAATGGTGTCACCCCTTGAAATTTGTGGAAATTTGATTAAAATATGATGAAATTTGTGGAAAATTGATTAAAATATGATGAAATTTGTGGAAAATTGATTAAAATATGATGAAATTTGTGGAAAATTGATTAAAATATGATGAAATTTGTGGAAAATTGATTGAAATATGAAAAAATTTGTGAAAAATTGATTAAATTTTGATTAAAATTTGTAATCGCGGCCGCCGGGTGTCACCCCCAAACGGGTGGCACCCGGGGCGGACCGTCAAGCAGAAACTTTTGATTTTTGGTATCCAAAAATTCAATACCATATAAGAAATGTTTTTGTTTTTCGCTCTTTGTCTTCTTTAGTGGGATTGAGAATATCAAGAGGAAAAAAAACCCATGTAGAATTCAAAATAACTCGCTAAGCACACAGAAAAGTAATCACTCGAAACGAACCGATTAAAAATATGCTTCAACGTGGGTTCAACGTTCCCATTACTAATAAAATCCGTTAGCAATAGTACGACAAAATCCAAACCGTTCGAAGACAAACCGTTCACTAGTTGTTGGTCGTCCATTTTAGCATGTACAAAACTCATGAAGCCTGCCTTGTCGAGAGTGCATATGGAAAGCTCTTGCGTGTTGAAATGTTTATGAATGTCATCCAATTTACTTCCTCTTCGGAGCACTTCAGCCCGAAACCTAAGCAAAAGTGTCGTGGTAAGGGAGGTGTTGTGTTTAAGAGTCTTGCAGATCATAACACAAAAGTCATCACGCGATCCAAAAAGCTTTGCAATTCGGCTCGGTTTGGGCGTGAACGAGTCCACGCCCGCGAACGGAAAATGTCGCAGCAAAGGCACGAAAGGAGACAATCCGTAGTGCGAAGACAAAAGGGCCGTCAGTTGTTGGCTGTCCATTTCAGCAAGTAGAAAACTTATGATGCCAGCCTCGAAAGTGTATCGCCAACGGTAGTCGTCTTTGGATTTGTCACTCCCGATGTGATTAAGAATGTCCTCCAATTTACTTTCTTTTCGGAGCAGCAAGTTGACGGGCGCGTTCTTTTCCTCCGGCTTCATGATTGACCAGAAATACTCCACGCCACATTGGTTGTTGTAGTCTATGGACAGCGAAAACATTTCAACTTTCTTGTTGAAAGAGATATGCGAAGAGTCAGTTTTAGTAGTCATCCATTTCCAGTATTTATACATAATATTTAGCAAGCTTGATTCCACTTGGAAGCGAAAAGGTTTTTTTTATACTTCTGGCACATTTGTTGCAAATATCCTCAACGACATCCGGGACGCAACACACAATGGCAATGTCGAATCTGGATTGAGTCGTCAAATCTTCTGATTGTGAAAGAACTCGCGCTGTTCCAGCCATGTCTAATTGTCCATGTATTGTCCATTGCGTGCATTGGATTGTGGATTTGAGAAATTCTAAGTCGTGAAATTTGAAGTCGTTAAAAACGTATTCACGTAGGAATCCTAACAAATCCAACAACTGACTCGCGACAAAACCAACCAATTGGCACAAGTTTGGTTTTAACGTCTCCGGAATGACCAAAGCATTCGCTAGTTTACAAACTGCATCTCTATTGTCTAACATTAACTTTTCAATGTCAACATTTTTACTAGCAGTGAAATTATATTTCCAAAGATAAACGGAAATTATCGCTAAGGACATATGTTCGAGACTCGGTATGTCTAAAAGTGTCTTCATGGTTTGCGGCTTGTGTTTTCGTTTCACTTCGCCTATCTAAAACAAAATTCAAATTCAAAATTTAAAATTAAAAAAAATTAATTTTATTAACTTTTTGATGTGGCAAATACCCGGCAGTAACTGTAATAGCTTTTGATATTGACCGTTGCACATTTATTCTTGTTGAAAATGGCGGTTGCCAAGGATTTGAATTCATCTGTTTTGTTTATAGAAAGCAAATGATCAACTTTGTGCCATCTGTTGCCAATTTTTGGCAAACTGGTGGAAAATGAAATGGAATTACTAGCCAAAATAAAATGTCTTTTTTAATTTTTTAATTCTTATATTATTTTGTTTTTAAGATAGAAAATTGAATTTGTTACTTTGTTTGAAAAAATTGTTGACAATCCTAAAGGTTGTGTTTTCGTAAACCGCAATCATAAAAGTATAATAAAAAAAAAAAAAAACATAATCATAACAACACCAAAAACAAACAATTCCATACGAAAAAAAAGTAAGAACGTTTTGATTAGTTTTATTTTTCTTTAAAAGAAAAAAAAGAACACACTTTGTCAAGAGTGGGGTTCGAACCCACGCCCTCATTGAGGACCAGAACTTAAGTCTGGCGCCTTAGACCACTCGGCCATCCTGACTGATGAAAGAATCAAACTTTCGACAATTTTTATATACAAATTTAATTGTTTCAAACAAAATAGAAACAAGAATACTAAACTTAAAAATAAAAATAAAAATATTAACAACAATTGTCAGAAGTGGGGTTCGAACCCACGCCCTCAATTGAGGACCAGAACTTAAGTCTGGCGCCTTAGACCACTCGGCCATTCTGACTATGCTGGATACAACCCTAAAATACCTTTTTAATATAAACATAATAACCAAAAACTATCCAGATATTTTTTAAAAGTTAAATCAAAACAGAAAACCGAATTTCAGCAACATAAATAAACGTCGACGTGAATTTATTCGATAAAACATAAGCAAAATCTTACACTAGATGGCGCAGACGACATACCATAGCAGAAACAGTATGGTTGCTAGCAGCTTGCGTCAATTTTTTCTTTGCTACTTACAAGTTTAAAGTATGCCTTATTTCAAGTGTGAAATTTAAAATGCCAACTCAAAGCACTGAATCAGCTACAGACATGGGTGTTTGTCTATCATTAATTTGTCGACGAAAGAAACAAAAAAAGTAATTTTTTTTTTAATTTTTTCAATTTTGAATTTTTCAATTTTCTTTCAATTTTCGTTCACATTTTAGGAAAATGACTTTATTGATGCTGGGATTGGACAATGCTGGAAAAACGTGCACCGCTAAATGTTTACTAAAGGGTAAAAAAAAAAATCAAATCAAACAACAACAAAAAATATTTGACAGATAAATTGAATTGAATTGAATTGAATTTAGAACCAATGGAAAATATCGGACAAACAGCTCCGACCGTTGGTTTTTCGTGCGTGAAACCACACCATCGCAAATACGACATCACGATATACGATTTAGGAGGCGGACCACGAATTCGTGGCATTTGGAAAAATTATTTTGCTGAAACGTACGGTTTGATTTTCGTTCTTGATGCAAGCGATTCGAAAAGACTCGAGGAAAGTCGCGATGTTTTTAGCGAACTGATTAAAAGTTCGAAAATCGCTGGGAAACCAATTTTATTGTAAGTATATGACAAGAATTGATTGATTTATCATGAAATATGTATTTCTTTTCATTTTCTTCGATTCAGACTGGCAAATAAACAAGATTGCAATAGCGCTATTGACGAAATTGACATTTGCGAAGCTTTAAATTTGGAAAAATTAGTCAACGAGCACAAATGTGTCACAAAAATCGTACATAATATCAATTTACATAATAGTTCTGACAATTTCTAATGATATTATTACTTGTAGGAAACATGTTCTGCAATTGGGCGCAATGGAAAAATTGACATGGCAATTATCGATGGTTTTCATTGGTTGGTTGGTACAATTGCACACAATTATGTGAGTTTATCCGCACGAGTCGCTCAAGCTGTCGCGTTGCAAAAGGAAAGCGAGGAAAGAGAGAAATCGGAACGATTAGAACGAGTTCGAAAAATTCGCGAGGAAAGGGATAAAAATGACGGAAATGAGAACGAAGAACATCCGGGAGGTGTCCACGAGGTGGAAAATGACCCTTTTCGACCTATCGGCGACATCAAGGTTTAGGACATTTTAATTATCCACGAAGCAAAAATCACTTTTTAAAAGGAAAATTTTCAATTTGTTCAATTTTTCAGGCGGAACTCGACGAAAAGAAAAAGAAATCTCGAATTCCCGATAAAGGCGACCACAACTCGATCGAAGAAACAATATTAACCAACAGTTCGCGCCTGCCGCGTAAACAAACGGATCAAATTTTAATCAACGGTTTTGTGACGGATAAGGATTTGGATAAACCATGTACGAATAAATTGATTTATACCCGTTTTGCCGAATTGTAATCCGGGTTATAGATTTTCGTCAAAAAATCGAATGATCATTTTTCGATTTTTTAATTTTTTTTCCATTTTTCCACATTTTAAGAGTCATTACTCATCGACATGTTTTTGCACAAATTCAACCACTTTTTAGCCGTTTTTGTCTTTTTTCAGTGTGAAATTGTGAAATGTGGGAGAAAAAACAATAAAAGAACGCTTAAAAACGGTTAAAATTGAAAATGTTCACATTTTCACACCAAAAAAAGGGTTGAAATGGTTAAAAGTTGGTTGAATTTATGTAAAATCGTGTTCAAAATGGTTGAACGAGTAAAAACCGTGAAGAAATGAGTAAAAACGGTTAAAATGTGGAAAAAATCGGGAAAAAACCGAAAAAATGATCATTCGAAAATCTATAATCCGGATTATAATTCGGCGAATAAATTATTCAAATATGAATTATTTTCTAATTCAATTAACCTTTTCAAATAGCTTTACTAGACAATAAACTGCGAAACAAGAAAAAACGCTTTGGAAAACACAACAAAACGGCTCCCCTAGATTCATCAGACGAACTTCCGCCCGTCCAGATCCGTTCCGGTGCCGGTCTCACACCAATTGTTTCCCCACCGAACTCTTCGGCCTCCATGACTGGCACATGGGGTTTAGCAGAAGAGCTCGAAGCCGTCCATTTCGACCAAAAATGAACCGAAACCCGACCCTTTACTCGACTCTATATACATCAAAACTAGATTCTATTTATTGTTCCATCACGCACTTTTATTTTGTATAAACAATTTTTTTAACCCAAAAAATCAATTTCCACGAATTCAATTTTTTCATTTGTCTAAAGCGCCATTTTTATTGTCTTATATACATATTCAACAAAATCTTTGGGTTTGCTCGCTATTCAACGAATTAATTCTAAGAAAAATAATCGAAAAATAATAATTCTTTAGTAATAGAAGTCAATTTCTGGAAAATATGGTTGGGCTTGTCGGATTCGGCGCAATCTACTTCCGGCCCTTATCCAACGTCTCTCGTTTGACTGTATAGTCCTTCAACGCCGCCTTGATCGCGTCCTCGGCCAACACTGCAAAGAAAATAATTTGTTACGTCATTTTTGATGAATTTTTGGGTGGAAATTTACTTGAACAATGCAGTTTGACAGGTGGAAGTGACAGTTCTTTGGCGATTTGAGTATTCTTGATCGTCATTGCTTCTTTCACCGTCTTTCCCTTGATCCATTCAGTCGCTAACGAGCTGCTAGCAATGGCGGATCCACAGCCAAAAGTTTTGAATTTTGCGTCGATGATTTTGCCGTCTTTGTCCACTTTGATCTGCAATTTCATCACGTCGCCACAAGCCGGTGCGCCGACAAGCCCGGTTCCCACTTGCTCGTCGTTCTTGTCGAGCGTGCCAACGTTTCGGGGATTTTCGTAATGATCGAGCACCTAGAAATTTGAAAAAGTTTAAAGATTTTATTTTATTTTGATAAAATTGAGTCGCCATTTGTTGAAAAATTTGAGAAATTTCACTTGCATTTTTGTGATAGCTCGAAGATCGAATAACTGTCGTTTTGTCTCGAATTATTGGAGATAAACTACGCGATACGTGACGAATTAAAGCCATTTCGTGTTGAAGTGTGAGATAAAAAGCAAACTCGGGAAATTTTTACGAAACAGAATGCGAACTGCGTCTCACATGGATCGTCGACAAAACGTGACTGGCAATAAGCGAAAATAGCAGCGTGGGTTTTTTGAAACGTGGATTCTGATTGGTCGAGAGATGGAAAATAATGACGTAAATTGCGAATTGTTTTTGTCATTCACGAACTGTCCGTAGTCGACCAATAGGAGGTCGTTAAACCGTTCCAAGATCACGTTCCGGATCAAGCGGAGCAAATTTTTAGATGAAAATGGACGATTTGGCGCAAAAGTGAGAGGTAAGCTAATGAGTTGTCAAATTGATTAAATTTTAACTTTGACGATTTCGGTGCGCAATTTCCCCGCCCAAACAGTCGTACAATGTTTTCCCCCGCGGTACGATTTTTTAATTTCCGTCTTCTAACACCGAAAAAAGCCGGATGGCAGGTGTAAACCGAAGCACGAAAACGTGTGACGCCACACGACTAGGCCTATTTTGGCGTCCGTGCGAAATAACAGAAGAAATTTGGCGAAAAATCGCGCGGAAACCTCGTGCTGTTCGATTTGTAACAATCCGTGCACGTATACTTTCAGGTTGAACCGATTCTAAACGGATGACAACGACCAACTTCGGTTTGTCAAGTGTTTGAAAGCGGACGAAAATGTCGTTGACACTTCGAGGTACGAAAAAGAAATCGCATTTTTCAATTAAAAAACTCAATTCGATTCTTTCTTTCTTCGGAACAGGTTCAAACAAGAGTGGAAAACCAAGGCCGTCGTGCGCTTGGTGCGGAGATTTCAAATGGGAGATGAGATATACATTACCAACATTGCACGGCAAAAAAGAATTCTGTTCGGAAAACTGTTTAAGTGAATTCAATAAGGCTTATGTCAAGGTATAGTATGCAAATCTTAGTGTTTTCCGTGACCTGGATGCATTTTTAGCGGTTTAATTCAGGTCATGCGAGGTCGGTTGTTGATTTTGTGCAATTTTTTGATGTTTTATTTGTTTGTTTTTGTTTAGGGTGCTTGTACAATGTGTGATAATATCATTCGAGGTGCACCAGTGAGATTAGAAGAGCAGGGACAGTCCACTAAGGAATTTTGCACGACGGATTGTCTACAGAAATATCAAATAAAAGAAATTACCAGCGGGTCCGGTGAAAGAGGACGTAGACCCTCTTATATACTTCCTACAATTTTATATGACAGTAAATTAGTTTGGAAATGATCGATTTTATTGTGGATATTTATGTTTTTTTGTTTTTTTTTTAGACTCATTTTCTTGGGATGAATATCTAAAAGAGACAAGTTCCATTTCAGCACCTCCACCGTGTTTCAAACAAGTTAATAACATTTTTTGAATTTGTTTTTTTTTGTTGTTTATAGTGAACTCGTAAATCGATTGGAAGTTTTTTTGATTTTTGATTTTCGTGTTAATTTTTTTTGGTGTTTTGTTGTTTATTTTGTGTAAAAAGTGAGTTTATTACTTGGCATTTAAGGAGCGTAAATGCAGGGGTGGATCTAGAAAACGTACAAGGGAGTGGCCATTTTGGTTCAATTTTGCACACACAAATTTAATGTTTTGATCCAAAATTTGATGTTTATGGCCAAAAATTAGATGTTTTGGTCCAAAATTAGATGTTTTTGGTCAAAACTTTGATGTTTTTGGTCAAAACTTTGATGTTTTTGGTCAAAACTTTGATGTTCTTGGTAAAAAATTGAATTTTTTGAGTAAAAAAAATTATTTTTTTTGTCTCAAAATAAATTTTTTGGACCTAACTGAGTTTTTAAATGCAAATTTTAAAACTATTATGATACAATGATTAATTTTTGAATTTAAATTTTCTTATGACCTTCCATGCGAGTTTCGATAATCTATCATTTTGACTAATTCCAAAAACGAATTCTAATCTCCCGAATTTGATATCTTTAGCTGCGGGTGGCGCCTTCGAATGAATTTAAAATAGGAATGAAACTTGAAGCACTGGACCCCCGTAACCTGACGTCGACCTGCATCGCTACGGTCGTTGGGTTGCAGGGGCCACGACTACGGCTGCGCTTGGACGGTGGCGACGACAAGAACGACTTTTGGCGTCTTGTCGACTCCAGTGAAATTCATCCCATCGGTCATTGCGAAAAGAACGGCGGCATGTTGCAGCCACCGCTCGGCTTCAGGATGAACGCATCGTCTTGGCCCATGTTTTTACTGAAAACTTTAAATGGTGCTGAAATGGCGCCAGCTAAAATTTTTAAAAAGGTTTTAAGTCATCCCCACATCCCCCCGAATTACTCATTATTTTCGATTTGTTATTCGTTGCAGGAGCCTCCGACACCGAAAAATAACGAATTTAAAGTCGGAATGAAACTCGAGGCAGTTGATAAGAAGAACCCGCAACTCATATGCGCCGCCACGGTCGGCGTGGTCAACGGGGACATGATTCACATCACTTTTGACGGTTGGCGAGGCGCGTTTGATTATTGGTGCCGGTACGATTCGCGAGATATTTTTCCGGTCGGATGGTGCGCTGCTAGCGGACACCCACTGCAGCCCCCAGGTTTGAAAAATCATGAATACCGTAAAGCTTCGAATTACGGCCTTTAGGGGCCTGTGCCCAATTGTGAGCATAAAATTGCATTTTTAGGTCTAAAATTACTGTTTTGATATGTAAAAAATGCTATTCTGAGTCTAAAATGCATTTTTTCATGTAAAATTAGTAGTTAAACTGTATTTTATAAGTTTAAAATTACTGTTTTATCATGTTAAACATTCAATGCCGAGTCTAAAATGCATTTTTATGTCTAAAATTACTAATTAAACTGCATTTTTAGCCTAAAATTGCATTTTTTTCGTTTAAAATTACTGTTTTATCATGTAAAACATGCAATTCAGAGTCGAAAATGCATTTTTTATGCCTAAAATTAATTTAAAAAAACGCAATCCCGAGTCTAAAATGCATTTTTTTCGTTTAAAATTAAGAACAAACTGCAATCCTGAGTCTAAAATGCATTTTTTAGGTCTAAAATTAAGAACAAAACTGCAATACTGAGTCTAAAATGCAGTTTAGTTTATTAAAACTAGGCGCCCGGGCCCTTATTCGGTGCTTTACGGTAATTCAGTGAAGTTCAATTGATTTTAAATTTAATTTGCTTTTTCAGGGGCACCGGGCTCTGGAAAATATAAAGCACGGGTACTTAGTATTCCACCACCGATGGTGAGTATTCCTCCGGCAGCTGCGACCGAGTCCACTTGCGGCCCGTCTCCTCAGAGCACAGAAATGCCCAGTCCGAAATCATCAACGACCGAGGAGATCGTAACACCGCCGAACGGCGTTTTGAATGATGGTTCGCCTAAAATTACTGTCACTGAACCCGATACGAGTTGTTTGCCTAAACAAAATCCAACAGGTCGGCATTTAAAACCGAAATTAATTGCAAATTTGAATTAAATAATTTATTTATTGATTTTTTTTTTAGTTTGTGCCTATGTGAATCATCGGTGTACACCTGGTCCTTATCTCGATGTTCATAAAGTGTTTCGATTGCCGTCCCAATTTGGGCCGGGGTCGCTGAATCGCATGTTGCGGGAATCGGTTCAGGCTTGCGTCGACTGTGCCAAAAGCGAGCAGCAAGTTTTTTCGCTTTTGAAAATGGGGGACGGTAAAATTATTATTACAGGTTCGATTTTTATTTATTTCTAAGAATTGTTGTTTTTGTTTATTTAAATTTTTTTAATTTTATTTTAATTTAAAAAAAAAAAAATCAAATGTAGCTAATTTTGAGGGACGAACGCACACGGTTCATTTACCGCGAGTTGATAAAGTTTCGACGTTTTGGCATTATTTGGAGAATTTTTTTGAAGATTTAATGTGTTGTGAAAATTTGTTCACGAGCCAGCCGTTGGAAGGAGGGTGCAGCAAGTGTGCAAAACCAGTGTCTTCAAAACGAGGTTTGGGGTTGATTTGCGGTGATTGTTTCTTGGATTTAATCTGAATTTTGCGTTTTTTTGTCGTTTCGGGTTTAGAATCTCGGGAGGGTGAAACAAAAACGACTAATTCGGATGGGAATAAACGTCGTTGGTCCACCGAATCGTCAACCGAATCATCAAAACACCCACCTAAACAACAAAAGAAATATACTTTGACGGAATTAGAGGGTAAAAGCGAATTTTTGAAGTGAAACTTCTACAGGCGCGGTAGGGCAAATTGGCCAGATCAGGCACTACTATTGACATTTTTAGACTAAAAAGCGTCGTTTCTGTCCCAACGACAATTATTGGCCTGTAAAAGTCGACTTTGGGGCTGAAAACTTTGAATTTTGGGCCAAAAACGTTGATTTTTGTATGCAATGGTGATTTTCTTTAAAATGTTGATCTCTTTGGTCAAAAATATCGATTTTTGGGCTAAAACTTTTCTTTTTGTGTACAACGTCGATTTTTAGTCTAAAATGTAGATTTTTTTGGGTCAAAAAGATTAAATTTTGGGATAAAAACGTTGATTTTTGGTGTAAAATGTCGATTGTTTGGTCAAAGATCAATTTTTGGGCTAAAACCGTTGATTTTTCATAACATCCTATGGGCCAGGAAGTTTCACTTCTACCGCGCGAGAGTCCTGCGCATCTTTTTTTAAATATTGAAAAGTGGATTAATCTTTTTGATTTTTTAGCCGCTAGTTCGACAACCAGTTCGGTGGATTGTCGTCCTTCGACGTTCGAACCCTCGGAATGGAGCATAGATGAAGTGATACAATATATCAGCAATACGGATTTTGTTTTGTCCATGCACACGGATTTATTTCGAAAACATGTAACTAAATATTTGCAGAGAATCAAATGTCAAATTAATAATTTTTATTTTTTTTTTACAGGAGATTGATGGCAAAGCATTCATGCTGCTGAATAGTGATATGATGATGAAGTACATGGGGCTCAAGTTAGGCCCTGCTTTGAAAATCTGTCATTTAATTGATAAATTGAAAAATAAAAGACATTGAATCGCCTCAAAAGTGCACCTTTGGCTGGCCAACAGGAAATATAGAAAAAGAAAAGAAGTAAAACGAAAAAAAATCGAAATTCTTGGAACATTTCAAAGTACTGGTTACTTGAATGTTTATTGCACGAACTTTGCAATTATCTTATGCATATCGTTTAACATTAATAATAAGAAAAGATAAATAATTTCAAGTGTTTTTATTTTTATTTTTTTATTTTTTCTTCGAGCATTCGTATTAAAATTTAAAATTAAAATTTTAATATTGAAAATGAAAACAAGAAAAGAAAAACTAGTCCGAGTCGAAAGGGTTTTTTTGAGCTGACTTGTTAAAAACAAGGAGTTTTAATTTGAGTTTTAATTTGGTAGAAAAAGACGAATAATTGCATCTTTTACTATACAAAATTTATACAAAGCATATTATATGATTTATTATAAATAAAAAAAAAAATATTATATATATTATATACCTGAAACGTTCAATGTACATAATGTAAACTGAAAACGTTGTTTTTGCTTCCTAAAATTTTGACTTTCATTTCACGTCCGTGTTGCACTTGAGTCATAATTCATCTTTTATTTTTAGTTGTTAAATAATTTTTAGTAGTTAGTAATTGTTGCGATGTGAAGGATTCTTCAATACTTTGTTATTTCATTCAAATTTCAACGATTTCATTCCAAATTTTGTTCGTTTTTGCTTAATCCGTGTACTCCCGAACTATATCAGAGTATTTTTAAACGAAGCTTTATTTTTTCATGATTATCCTCAAAAAATCGCTGTGCCCGTGTTTCTGTAGTTTTGTCAGATAATATTTTTATTTTTTCCTTTTTCTTTTTTTTTGTGAATTGTTGGTGTATCCTTTCTCAAAAAAAAAATTGATTATAGCATAAAAAGTTTAAGACCTTGATTTCAATTTGAATTTATTATTACAATACATGCTACTGTACAGTTTTTGTATGAAACAGGAAAAAAGGGTTAAAAACAAACAAATTCTTTACATGATTGGCAGTTTTAGGAATTAATAATACTCAAAAAACATAGAAAAATTAGTTCAGTTAATTAAAAATTTTAATTTTGTACAATCATTGCATTTAATTGAATTAAAATCACGGCCAATTTTAATTACAGTATTAATCTAGGGCTAAATTAATGCTGTAATTAAAACCGCTGTTGGAAGTTTGATGCCTGAGTCGTAGCAGCTGTGAACACAATCCCAGTAGCAGATTGAGTTGGTTGCACTCCACCACCCATTACGTGCGCCTGAAATTGCGAGAAGAACAGATTTAATTGCACATTTTTCACGTTTAATTGAATCAATTAAAAAATGAATCGTGCCTGAAAATCTCCCGGTTGCGTTGTAGCAGTATTGGGTGGCGGTGGAGCCAATCGAACCCTTTTTGCATTTGGTCCGTGATTCTGATCTTGATTGCCCTGATTGTTATTCTGATTCTACAGAATAATCGGAACAATCGAATCAATTTCTTTGCATTTTTTAAATTTTTTTTTTAAAATTTACGTTTAAATAATAAGAAAAATTTATTACTTTTAAAACCTTGTCCGACTTGTCTTCTTGTTCCTCGTCGGTTAGAAATTCCCGTTTTGGATATGGAATTGCACAACCGGCAAAAACACTGAAATTAATTCGATTAATAATTACAAATTCGATTTTTTTTTTAAAAAATTGAATTACTCTTGAGTGGGCGGTGGATCTTCTATGAAATAAGAATCCTGCATCGCTTGTTCCGATGTGATTCTTTTGGTCGGATCCATCAATAGCAGCTTTTGGAGCTAAAAATTCAAAAAATTCAAAAAATTCAATTTTTTTTTAAGAAAAAAAAATCATTTAATCATACCAAATGAAAGGCCTTGGAATCTGGCTTCACTTTGTGCCTTTCCATGTACTTCACTAACGAGCAATTTGCATAACTACAAAAAAAACATCAAAATTTAGTGATTTTTTTTTTAAATTTTTCAAAATTTTTCAATATTTTTCACAACCAATCAAAACTCACTTAGATCTTTTGAAATCCTTCATTAAAGTCACATGTTCGGGCATCTTTCGAATGTCTTCCCAATCTTTTTCTAATTAAAAATCGATCAAAATTAATTTTAAAACCTTAAAAAAAAAATTAATTTCGAAATTAATTACACACCTTGTGGAAATCCCATTACGTTAAATATTCGATCCAATTGGTCATGGTGATATGGATTGCTAGTTTTAATATCTTCTTGACGACAGTGAAAAATGGGCTCAGACGTTAGTAATTCCGCGAAAATACAACCGATCGCCCAAATATCTATCGCTTTAGTATAATGCCTAGCACCGAGAAGTAACTCTGGAGCCCTGTACCAAAAAGTAACCACAACTGGATCTAAATCTGCTAACGGCTTAAGAGGAGAGTTGAAAAGGCGAGCAAATCCCATATCAGCTAAAAAAAAAAAAACCCCAAAAAAAACATTAATTTCGCTTTAAATTCAATTAAACCAACTTATTTACCAATTTTCACGCGACCTCGTTCAGGTCCTTCACCCATTACTAATATATTTGCAGGTTTCTAACCAAAAAAAAGCCCGAAATTAAAAAAAAACATAAATTTTTCATATTTTTCTCTGTCCTACCAAGTCCCTGTGCAGCACCCAATTAGAGTGCAAATAGTGAATTCCATCTAGAATCTGATATAGTAGAGATTTAACCATTCCTCGAGGTGCGTTTACTGGCTTCTTATTTGCCTTAGCAGCACGATGAAACTTAATTATGTGCTAAAATAAAAAATAAAAAATAAAAATAAAAATAAAAATTTAAAAAAAAAATAATAATAATTTTTTTTTTTTACCCAAAGATCATGTTCTGCATAGTCAAATAATAACCACACTTTGCGATCACTGTGCGATAAAAATACCCGTTGTAAGTTGATTACATTCGGATGTTTTAATTCTCGCAACAACTGAAAAAGAAAGGAAAATTTGAGGACTCGTAATGGCGCTTCATGGCGGCGGTGCTCTTACGGCTATCTCTCTACATGCTGACATAGAAATTCCAGTTCCTTCTATTTGTTTTAGAGCGTACTCTTTAGGATCGGTTCTAAAGTTGAGAATTAAACGTTGAATTGAGGTTTTTTTTAAAGGGAATTTTGACTTTTGAAATTTTTACCCGTCTTTCCGTTTTGCTTTGTAAACATGTCCGTAGGTTCCTCTACCAACTTTACATCCTTCGAACTCGAATAAATCTTCAACCTTGGCTCGCTCGCCGGCTGTTTTTATCTTAAACTCATAATCCATGTCTGTTTGAGGTAAAATTATGGCAACTATTGCCCCACTCTGCTTGAAGACGACATAGGGTCTCCGCTTTTGTTCCGGCTGCTACGAAAACCAGAAATGAAAGACCCGACGCATAAATTTACATTTCATATTTATCCACAATCAACACCGAAAAAAAAAATTACATAAACTCACATTTCAGTTTCTTTTTTTTAATTTTTTAAAAAAAAAACCAAAAAAAAAAACATTATTTATTTAAAAAAGAAACGTGATAACGATTACATGAACGGTGACTTGACTATTTTCACACAATTGATCCCACTTATCTCCCACCAGATGTCAGTACATATATATATAAAAATTCGTCCGCAACATTATCCGTTTCAGGTTTTCACTCGATCGCATCAAATTTTTATGTTATAAGGTTCCCCGGCACCCCGAATATCCAGATACTGCTCGCTATAAACCATTTCCAAATTGATTATCGACACATTTAGTTGACTGGTATACCGATAGTTGAAGCCAAATGGCAAGCAGCGATAATTTTTTCGAAGGCACCGAGAAGCTACTGGAAGTTTGGTTCACGTGTAAAGATGGTGACATTGAAGACACCGATTTGCGTGATGTGCCGCGGTAAGAACCGAAATTGCTAAGAAAAATCAATCTCCTTCTTTCAGGTGCGTCATTCGAGCCGCGATCGATATATGTTTAAAAATGTCACGCCGGAATTCAAACCCCGACCGAGCCCGACGTGTTCCATCAATCAGCTTTAAGTCGACCAGAAATTTCCGATTTTTTTCGCATTTTCGACACTAAAATTCCACTTTTCGCTTATGTAATGCCAGAATGTTGATTTAGCCTTGTGAAAATTAATTTTTTACAAGTTGGGATATTTTTAATTTGTAATTTTTTGATTTTTTTGATTTTTTTAAAAATTTTTTTTGATTTTTTTTGATTTTTTTTAAAATGGATAAAATTGTGTTTGTTGAAGAACAAGCCAAGGTCATGGCTGGATGTGTGGGTTAAAATGAAAATCAATAGTTTGTGCTTAGGATAAAGATGTGGGATGTTATGAATGCGAACAAAGAATTTTGGTATCGATTGATCAAATTGTCACGTGATAAATGTGTAAACGTGATGCAACGGGCAAATTCCGTTTTTATTTTGTAAGGAAATGTAGCAAAAAATCAATTAGGTTTATGTTACTGTGATAAATTTTCGAGGTTTTAACGTGTTTTATCTCGCACGTTGTGTGGGGTGCAGATTAGGCCTAGTTTGTGAACATTGGGTTCTTCACTTGAGGGGATTCTAATTGGTTGTTTTTTTTTTTTGGTTGTTTTTTTTTGTTTTTTGTTTTCGTCGAGTAAATGCTTAAATGGTTGCCAGTGCTAGAAATAGATAACAGAAATCGATTTTTCGACAAAATGGAGCAATTTTATTGGCAGAGAAAAAAAAACATTGAAGTTTCTTCAATTATTTCAATTTTCAGCACATTTTCAAGTGTGCAAAAAAATTAATAAGTGGCGAATTAATTAAATAAATATACCAGAAAGTTGGCTATTTATTTGATTTTTAAATAAATCTTTGAATTAAAAATGCAACTTAAAACATTTCCCCTATGCACCCATATTTGGTCGCCATTTGCAATTCGCGAATTTGAAGAATTTTCACGAAAAACGAATTAAAAAACAAAAAAAAAGTGGCGAATTAATTAAATAAATAAATATACCAGAAAGTTGGTTATTTATTTAATTCTTTAAATAAATCTTCGAATTAAAAACCCAAACTTAAAACATTTCCCCTATACACCCACATTTGGGCGCCATTTGCAATTCGCGAATTTGAAGTAAATTTCACGAAAAACAAATCAAAAACCAGAAAAAAAACGCCAAAAAAACTCAAACTACGTGACTAAAACTTATCAAAAAGATTTAATACTCACATGACACTAATTAAATGATTGAAATTTCAGATTGAAATGGGAAAGTCTTTTGAAGATAGTGAAATGCGTGATCCTGAGCTACTCGCGCAACGATAACATCGATGCCTACATTCTAAGGTAATTAACCTTTATTCCGATAGTGAGTGTCCCTTTTAAACCCAGACAAGTAAATAATAATTCTGCAAGTTGTTTCCAATCATCTACGGCCTGCATTAAGGTTGAGGTAAGCCTTCTGCAGGTGAAGGGTCATGAATTATTTTGTTAATGAATTTTTCTTTGTTGTTGTTTATTTATTGATTTATTTGTTTATTTGTTTATTGGGGGCTCCAAACACATATCTTGAGTCGTTAGAAAGGATTTTTTTACTTTGTTTTCTAAGTGTAACAGGATATTAGAATAGAATTTACAGCGAACTGGTCTCAAGATGTCGTTTGATCTACGCTGAAACTGTCGGTGAAAGTAGATGAATATATTTTTCGGTTTTTAAATAGAAATAATGAGAAAGATTGATTGGAGGTTTAATTTTAGATGTTTTTGAAAATTTTGTTTTTAAAATTGAAAAAAAATAAATATTTTTTTAATTAAATTGAAATCGATAAAATTGGATTTTGAATTGAAAAACAACCTCCAAATGTCATCTCTTGTTAAGATTTTATTGCATTGTTCCCTATATTGCAACTGTGCAGAAGCAAATATCAAAATTGCAAATATTTGAGTCGAAATTCGAGAGATTAAAAAAAAAAATTAAAAAATTGAGATTATTTATTTTATTTTATTTTATTTTATTTGTTTGATTAATTAATTTTTATCGAAATTGTTTCTGCACGTTTGCTGCCTTGGGAATCTGTGCTCTGTATACTGCTACTGGACGTGGTGGGCCCGGTGGGTCACTTGTAAGGCACAGGGACGGCACGGTTTTCATTTTAAAGAAATTTAATTCGAGTTTTAAATTTTTGGTTGATTTTTAAAGAAATTTTTTTTAAATTTAAAAAAATTTTTTTTCTATTTTAATTTTTTCACTTTTTGAGTGAAATGATTTGTGCCTTCTCAGTGTTTTATCTCAGAGACCCCCACCTCCCGGGCTGGAGCAGCGATATGGGCCTGATTATCAAGGTAAGCTATAAGGTGGAGCCTTGTCAGTTTCATGAGAAAAATTAGAAAGAAAAATTGAAATTTTTCAAAAAAATTTTGGGGAAAAATTTTGGGGGGGGTAAAAAAACAAAATCGATTTTATTTTGGTTTAGATTAATGAATTTTGTTGCGATATTGATGGCACTGATGTATGGAACTGGCAAGAGTTCTCCATTGGGTTAATTTCTTTTTTGACAATTGATTTTGTTTGTATATCCTTAGTGAGGAAACGTGCACATAGCACTGCGGCGTATTCAGAGCGCCATCTTGTCAGGACGAGCGAGAACTCGACTCACTGCTGAGAGCAGTCCCGATTACTTGTGGGTAATCTCATGGTTATCACCTAAACAAAAAAATTATTTATTTAAAAAATAAAAAAAATTACATTTTTTTTTTATATAAATATATATATATATTTACATGTTTAAATATTTCTTAGAAAAAGAATTAAAATTTCTATAGTTATCACGAGAGGGAAACCAAAAAAAATGGCGCCCGCCAAGAACCCAAACTTAGATTATTATTTTTATTATTTCTATTATTTTTGATAAAATATTATCAAAGACAGCTGAAGTTTTTGTTTTGCAGGCAACCAAGTTCCAAACCAATGTCGTGTCATCCCCATTTGAAGAAAAAAAAAATTTAAATTTGAAATTTGAAATTTAAAAATATTGAAATTCTTAAAATTAAATTTGGACTTGATCTATGGGGTTGTCACTCGGATTTGTGTGTGTGCAGTCTGATGGACTGTGGGTATTTTAAGTGAGACATAGATTGCTCGTTTGTGAGCGGTTTACGTCTCGCAATTTGTTTGTTATATTTTGTTAGTGAGATGTTTGTTATCACGCATGCGCTGTGTCTTTTCAGTGAGAGCAGCATGTTTGTGTCGAAACAGCGCTTCATCCTCAAGACTTGCGGAACAACGACGCTTCTCAATTGCCTCAATCCGTTGCTGCTTTTGGTGAAGAAATACACGAATTTTGACGAAGTGCAAGTGAATATTGAAAATCTTTGACACTTTGCTCGATTTTTTCATCGTTTTTGTCGTTTTTTAAGGACATTTTTTACTCGCGCAAGAATTTCCTTCGACCGGAATTGCAATTGGCGCCTCACAACAGTTTCGAAGAGGAAGTGAAGATTTTGGACAACTTTTTCATGGGTTTGGATTTATTTGATTTTATTTGATTTTGATTTTGATTTTTTGTTTTTATTTTTGAAGAAGGTGCAGCTTATTGCTTTGGTCGTATTAACAGTGATTGTTGGTATTTGTACACGTTGAATCCGTTGTCCGGCATGATGAAACGAAGAGGAGGGATTCAGCAGCCTGATCAAACTTTTGAATGCTTAATGACGTCGTTGGATCCGAATGTGATGAAAATCTTCACTAAGGAGACGTGCGCAACTTCGCAGGAGGCGACCGAATTGTCTCGCATTGACAAACTGCTGCCCAATATGAAAATTGACGATTTTCTCTTCCATCCCTGCGGTTATTCCATGAATGGAATTTCCAAAGATGTTCGTTATTTTAACTTTTAAAATGTAAAAATTTTTTTTTTAATTTTTTTTATTTTAATTTTTGATGTTTAGGGGTATTATATGACCATCCACATTACTCCGGAACCACATTGTTCGTACGTCAGCTTTGAAACTAACGTGCCAATGGTATGAAAATTAAAATTTTGAAAAACGAAGTAAATTATTAATATTTTTTTTAATTATGTTTTTTTTTTTCCTTTTAGTCTTCGTATAATGATTTGATTCTGCGCATCGGGAATACCTTCAAACCGAACAAGTTTTTAATGACTGTGTTTTCGAACAAGGTAATTTCTTTAGAAACGTTTTAAAAATTTATATATACTTGAGCATAAAGCTCCGAATTGTGGCCTGGTTTAATTTAGCGCCGGGGGTCGCACAAAAAATCACAAAGTCGATGAACAAGCAAAAAAAATCAATGACAATTCAATGGAAAAACGAAAATTCAATGAAAATTCAATGGAAAATCAATAAAAAAGCAAAAAATGAATGAAAATTCAATGAAAAATCAATGAAAAAGCAAAAACTCAATGAAAATTCAATGAAAAAGCAAAAATTCAATGAAAATTCAATGAAAAAGCAAAAAATCAATGAAAATTCAATGAAAAAGCAAAAAATCAATGAAAATCCAATGAAAAAGCAAAAAAATCAATCAAAATTCAATGAAAAACCAAAAAAAAAAATAAGAAAACAATGAAAATGCCCACAAGAAGTCTTCAAAACATATTAAGCTTTACTGCGTCTAGAATCAGTTAATTCTCTTAAATTCTTTTCAGTCTTCCGCAAGCGCGAAATGCCACATGGAACTGGGGAAGACTCACTACTACAACGAATTGCGTTGCTTGGACCTGCAATTCTGCAAGTTCAAGAATTACGATTTGACTTATGCGTTGTTTGTCAAATTTCCCAGTTGAGGCTTAGTGAGCTGTAGGTCTGGACATACCGTACTATTTAAAACTTCTCTGTATCGTCTTCAACTTAATGTCTTTTATTGTTTTATTGTGAACTGTCACAAACGGTTTATTTGGGGAAGGATTTCTTGAGTTGGTGCATGATTTGAGTCAGTTTTGTCAGTTTATTGTAAGACACCATCGACTCTTCTTCCCCTTGTTTCAACTTTTTAATTTCCTATGTGTTATGAAAAGTTTGGGCGAAGAATTCAGCCAGGGGTTTAGGATGCGATTTTTGTAACACAAAATCCAACTAATTCTCTATTGGTGACAACAAAAATCCATATAAAAGATAGAATAAAACGTTCAGTTTGTCATATGAGGGTCAAACTGCAATTCCTCAGGGCTTTAAACTAAATAAATAAATAAATAAATAAAAAAAAAATATATAAATAAATAATTAAATAAAGTCAGAAAAATCTTAGAAGAGTGGCGGTTGCATTAGTGATGTGTGACAATTTGAAATGACATTGAAGATTTATTTTTGTTACATTTTTTCCTTGTAACTCGATAGGAGCTGAATTTTTAATTATTTCCAATTTTTCTTTTTGTTTTTTTCCTTTTTTTTTTTTTTTGTTTTTTCTTTTCCTTTTTTTCCTTTTTTTTTGATTTTAAAAAAAGAAAAATAAGAGAAAAAAAAAAATATTTGTTGTTGTTGTTGTTGACGACGGCACAGAGAACTTGCGATGCCGGAATTTAAAATAAATAAATAAATAAAATCATATTACATACATTTTAGATATTTAGATTTCGAACTTGAAATAATTTCGATTTTAACGTTCTAACTTTTAAACGTTAAAGGTATGTCCAGATCTTTTTTTAAAACACTATAATAATTTTTTTCCTGCTAATAATACTTATAAAAATATATATATATGTATAATGTGAGAAGAAAAAAATGTTATTGTTATATTTAACAGTTGTTATTGGGTTTAATTCTAACGAATTATAATGGGGTTCTATATAAACATTGTACGGAATAAAAAGAATGAATTGACACAAAAATTATCTCTATCATGTGCTTATTTTTAATATAATTATATCTGTCACACTCGTGATAGCGAATCACGTTTGAGAATGTTTTTGGCTTGGAGTAGTGTTGGCATATCGATCATTTGACCTCGAAAACTAAAAGCGCCCTGAAAATAAAAAAAGAGAAATTATCTTGGTGTTTTTCAAGGTTGTTGTTGTTGTTGTTGGATCAAGGATGTTTGTTTTTGTTGTTTTGTACCTTGCCCGACTGCTGGTGGTCTTGGAAAGCTTTGGTTAATGCGTTTGCCCATTCTAGTTTTTCGTCGCTGGGACTGAATGCTCGTTGGATGATGTGGATTTGACCTGGATGTATCGCCTGTTTGCCGGTGAATCCCATTCGGGCGCCGTCAAGAGAGGAGTTGTTTAGTCCGTCCAGATCTTGAAAATGAAGAGATTTTTTTGAATTAAAACGATGTTAGGGTTTATTTCGTGCCAGCATTTCTCGGAAATCTTTACTCTTGGAACTAGAATTTTGAAAGTTAAAATTGACATTTTTAGACCGAAAATTGACGTTTTAGATCAAAAATTGACATTTTTAGATCGAAAATTGACGTTTTAGATCAAAAATTGACATTTTTAGATCGAAAATTGACGTTTTAGACCAAAAATTGATGTTTTAGACTAAAAATCCACAGCTTTAGATCAAAAATTGACATTTTAAGACCAATAATTGACATTTTAGATCAATGTAATGTCGCAATCACGAAAATTGCCCCATAAAAAGTAGATTTTTGGGCCAAAAACATCAAATTTTCGACTAAAAATGTTGCATTTTGTATAAAACGTCGAATTTTGGTTTAAAACCGTCGATTTTTCGCAATGACGAACTTAAATCAGGTCCGGTACCATTGATACCGTCTTTTTTTTTCTTGCGTTTTTAACCTTTATAGTCTATATGCACCATGTCGATTATCTGCAGCCCGAACGCTTTGGCAACCACGACTAAATGTTGTCTCGCATAGGCCAGTTCGGTCGCAGTTTGGGTTCGAGTTGCGCCGATGTCGGCACAAAAATCGTCCGATCCGAACACGATTCCGTCCAAAACGAACGGGCTTTTCGCCAGTTTTTCCACCGCGTTTTCGCAGATTTTACTAGCCGACAGCAAGCCTTTAGCATTCTCGATATAAATGATAATATTTATTCGATTTGACGGTTTTCTCGCTCCAAAATTCTTCGACACGTTCTCAACGATCTAAGAAAAAAATCATTTTTATTTCTCAAATAAATGCAACTTAATCCGATTTTCTCGTGTACCCAGTCGATGTCGTCGGGTTTATCGATTTTTGGGAAAAAGATCGTCGACGGGAGATTTTCTGACTGCAAAATCACTCGCAAATCTTCATCGGCCAAACCGCTTTCGATCGAATTAACGCGAATTGTTCGTTCCGATCGTCCGAAACTTTGATTTTCGGCCAGGACTTTATAGATCGTTTTGCGTGCTTGCTCCTGAAATATGTTGGAACAAGTATTTATTACCGTGAAATTTTAAAAAATAATTTTTTTTGTTATTTACTTATGTACTTTTCTGTTTATTGCAACACCGTCTTCGCAGTCCAAGATGACGCAATCGACGTCAAGATCGACCGCTTTTTGAATTTTTTTTTCATCGTTTCCCGGAACATATAAAACAGCTCTCCGGAGGATATATTTCCTTTCGGAAAACAACCGATTTGTATTCAATCGTGACGATTTTCTTAATAAACGGAGAAATGGAAACATTTAGAGATGCGTTAAAATACAGAATACTAGAAATTACCACGAGGTGGCGGATCGTATACTTGGAGCTGCAAACAGAATGGTGCCAAATCTGATATAAGCACGTAGCACTGTCGTGCATAGCTTATAGATTGACCATTCCTGCGTAGTGAAATATATTTGATTAATGATAAGAGCTCAATAATTGCGATTGTTACGTGATTTAAAGTGGAATTAGACTAAGTTAGGTGAATTATGTTCCATTCCTTTACTCCAAGTTCGGTCGTATCGTTTATTTCAATCATTTTGTTTATTTCAGTCATTTCCTGGCTCGACCAATCCATAACCACCATACGTTTTAACACGGGGATCATTTCTTGTTTGAACGATAGTAACGTCCGACCCCAAGCGAGAGTCCGCTGAAACAAACATTCTTCGTTTCGTTGTATTTCTAACATGGCGTCCATTTGTGTGTCTACAGATATGTGCAAAAATTGGGATAAATCAGGCCGATTTGAATTGTAAGTGGATACAATTACCTCTAAATAATTCATTTCAAACAATCTTTTTAAGTTTGTGTCACTTTTAAATGCCGATCGGCCGAAATAATAGTAAAACGAGCGTAACCCTAACCAAATTCTTAACAACTTGGGACGATCACGCAACGTTAACCGACCACAAAGGCAAACGATAACATTCAGCAATTTAACGTTTATTTTCATCTTATTTCCAGTATCAAACAGTGTAAATTTGCTCTACAAATGGCCGACCAGAGCTCGATCGCTTTCGTAGGCAAATCGCAAGCTAAAGGTGAGAAAAATACCGAAACAAAAACAAATTCAACGTTGTAATATTGATTTATTTATTTCTATTATTTTAGACATGAAAAGGATGCTGTACGAATTGTGTTGGCAGTCTCTAAAAAATAACTTAAAAATTGAACAAGCCATTTCGACTCTTTCGGATATTCTTGTAAATATGTGAATGAAATTTTGTTTTTTGATTTATTAATGAAAATTCGATGTTTTTAGGGTCTACATTCGGATATGGTTTCGACTTTAGCCGATTTGTTGGCAATTATTGACGTGGAAACGCAATGCATTGAAGAAAAACAACTCAGGGATTCATTTATAACATTTGTCAACGCGTGTTTATCCGTAAGTTGTTTCTTTTTCGGTGTAAATTATTCGTTTTTAATTTGATTTATTCGTGTAGATTATTTCTGAGAAAGTTATCAAAGAGAGATTAGACGTGGGGACGTTAGCGGACGTCGGAATCATAAAAAACAAAACCGTTTTTCACACTAAATTCATCAGGATCAAAACAAAACTTTTGTAAGACGACGAAAACATCGAAAAAAAAGTGAAATTAATTGATTTTTCTTCGTTACAGCTACAAACAACAGAAATTTAATCTTTTACGAGAAGAAAGTGAAGGTTATGCTAAGTTAATAACCGAACTTAATCAAGAATTTACCTGTTCAGTGACCCCAGAATATATTTTAGAGGTCATTAAAAAATTGATCGGTAAGTCAAGAATTATTCAATTTTATTTATTTATTTATTTATTTATTGATTTATTTTATTTTTAGGTTGCTTCAATCTCGACCCAAATCGTGTTTTAGATATAATTTTAGAGACATTTGAGAATAGACCTGAACATCATGAATTTTTCATTCCTCTCATGCGATCATACATGTGCGATCAAAACACATTAAGTGAAGTGCTTGGTTTTAAATTCAGTCAAGTGAGACCCAAAAAAATACGAAATTTGTCTAAATTTATAAACGATTTTTTTTTCTTTTGTTAAATCTAGACGCTGGCGGACAAAGAAACACCAAAGTCCTTATACACAGTCACGGCTCTGATGCTTCAATATAATTTAATTGTCATGGAAACGATTTATCCCCATCTCAGACCGAAGGATTCCGAAATGTTGGATCAACACAAGAAAAACTTAGCCGATGCTCATTTAGCGTCGAAAAATAAGGCCACGGTGTCGTTATCCGGCGAGAAAACGGTCGAAAAACCCGATCATTCGGAAGAAAAAGTATTTTTATCGAGTTTAGTTTGTTATTTGAACTTAAAATAATTGTTTTTTCAGTACAAGCTAAATCAAAAATTAGGCCTGTGTTTAGCACTGTTGGAAATTGGCGATTGGAAACATTCAAACATGATCATTTCGCGGTTACCCCCATATTTCGCAGTGTCTTACATACCGATTCACAAGGCAATGTGCAATTTATTGCATTACATCATCACGCCTGTGTATAGGAGGTAAAAAACGAGAAACAAAATCACAAATTTTCACCTTTTTGCATTGATTTTCTCTTTGTTTTCAGTAATTGCCAAGTGTTTAAAACTCAGGTTAAACGTAAAACAATACCGGAGTTCGACAATTCGTTGTGCGCAAAAACGGCATCGAATTTCAGCGACTTGCAACAAACAGCTTTCCCAATCCTAAATTCATTGGGACTGTTCTTGCACACTAATCCGCTACTTTTAGTTAAAGTTATTCGATTGGCGAGAGTTTACTTCACCAAGAAATCAAAACGATTGGCTAATTGTGCCGAAGACCCTTTGCTCGTGCATTTTCTCAATGTGATCGATGGTGTTTTACTGCCGTCTTTATCGATATTGGATTGCAATTGTTGCATCGCAGAGGAACTGTGGAATTTACTGCGACTTCTTCCCTATCAGCAAAGGTCTGTCGCACGATTTATTGATTTTTTAAAAAAATTTTTGTTAAAAAATTTGATTTTTTTTTTAGGTACCACTTATACGCTCGATGGAAAAACGATTCGTATCAAATTCATCCAATGCTCATCAAGATTCGAGCAAATACTATGAAAAGGATCGCGTACATCATGAAGTTCGTGTTAAAAAAGCGTTTTTTTTGTCGTTTTGTGATGGAATTAATTTGTTTTTTTTGATTGACAGGCGTCTTAGCAAGGAAAATGTGAAACCGTCGGGGAGGCACATAGGAAAACTGAGTCACAGCAACCCTGGCCTTCTTTTTGATTATGTATTATATTGATGTGAATTGTGAGAGCAAGAAATCGAAGACCAAACAACTTATTTTCAGATTCTCTCGCAAATCCAAGTCTGGAACAATCTTATAGGACCCGTAGTCGATTCGCTCAAATATTTGACTAGTTTATCGTACGATGTGTTAGCCTGTAAGCTTTTTTTCAAATATTTTGTTTATTTACATGATTTTTTAAAATTTATTTATTTTATTTGGGTTTAGATTGCATTATCGAAGCTCTCGCCAATCCGGAGAAGCAGCGGATGAAAACCGACGGAACGAGCATTTCTTTGTGGCTTCAAAGTATAAAATCAGTTGAAATTCGATTGAAATTTAATTAATTGATTGTTTATTTTAGGTTTGTCTAATTTCTGTGGCTCCATTTTCAAGAAATATCCGATTGAACTTACAGGATTGTTGCAATACGTAGCTAATCAATTGAAGGCTGAAAAGAGGCACGGGATATTTGTTTGAAATGCTCGTAGTTTTTTGTACTAATTTTTTTGTTTTTATTCATTTTTTTTTTTTAGTTTGGATTTGTTAATACTTAAAGAAATAGTTCAAAAAATGGCCGGTATTGAGGCATTGGAGGAAATGACTTCGGATCAACTGGAAGCGATGTCCGGTGGCGAATTACTGCGAGCCGAAGGGGGTTATTTCAGCTTGATTCGAAACACGAAGAAATCGTCGCAACGTCTGAAGGAAGCATTGCTCGAACAGGATTTAGCCATTCCACTCTGCATACTGATGGCTCAACAACGGAATTGCGTTATTTATAAAGATCAGGAGAGTTGTCACGTTAAACTTGTCGGAAAGTTGTACGATCAGGTAAAAGCGGCCAATATTTTCTATTTAAACGATTGATGCGATTTATGTTTAGTTTTTGAATTAATTCAAATTGTTGTGCATTTTTCTTGAATTAATTCAATTTTTGTTTATTTTTCTTGAATTAATTCACTTTTTGTGCATTTTTCTTGGATTAATTCAATTTTTGTGCAATTTTCTTGAATTAATTCAATTTTTGTGCATTTTTCTTGAATTAATTTAATTTTTGTGCATTTTTCTTGAATTAATTCAATTGTTGTGCATTTTTCTTGAATTAATTCAATTTTTGTGCATTTTTCTTGAACTAATTTGATTCTTTTGATTTTTTTCTTGAATCAATTTGAATTTTTGTACATTTTTCTTGAACTAATTTGAATTTTTTGATTTTTTCTTTAGTGCCAAGATACTTTGGTCCAATTTGGAAGTTTCCTATCTACCAATTTAACTATGGAAGACTACACAAATCGATTACCATCCGTGAATGAACTTATGGCTAATGATCACGTGATGTCAGATGTTGCTTTTTTCTTGGCACGCCCTTTATTCACACATGCCATAACTGTAAGCAAACGTTTTTCTCCGCGTTGCTCACGATCCACTAATCAATTTTCATTTCCCCAGTCGAAATGTGACGAGTTACGCAAACAAGATAAGGGCAACAAAACAAATTCACAATCTCGTGCTCAAAAGTACTTGGAGGTTGTAACGACGGTGATGAGTCCGGTCGTCGACTCGATTAAACCGCTGCACCCGACGAAGGTCTGGGAGGACATCAGCCCGCAGTTCTACATGACTTTCTGGTCGTTGACCATGTACGATCTCCACGTCCCGGCAGCGAGTTACGAGCGCGAAATCAACAAATTGAAAACCCAAATGGCGTACATCGACGACAACAAGGACATGGTGCAGAACAAGAAGAAAAAAGAGATCGAGAGATGCAAAGTTTTGATGGAAAAAATCCAAGACGAACAGAAAAAACAACGCGATCATTGCGATCGAGTGTTAACTCGATTACACACCGAGAAAGAATCGTTTTTTTTATCTCGTAAGAAAATATTTAATTTTTGGTTCTTTCAAATTAATTTTCGATTGATTTTGATCATTTTTGATTGATTTTGATCGTTTTTGATTGATTTTGATCGTTTTTGATTGATTTTGATCGTTTTTGATTGATTTTGATCAGTTTTGATCGTTTTTGATTCATTTTCGATCGTTTTTGGATTGATTTCATATTAATTTTTTTATAGGATCGGCGAAAAATGAGACAATCACTCAGTTTCTTCAATTGTGCATATTTCCGCGATGTATTTTCACTGCTACTGATGCTATATATTGTGCTAGATTTGTTCACACTATTCACAATCTGAAAACGCCTAATTTTTCTACTTTAATTTGTTACGATAGAGTAAGTTTCGTGTTGAGATAATTTGATTTTGATTTGATTTTTATGTTTCTTTTTTTTCAAGATTTTTTGTGACATCACGTATACAGTGACAAGTTGCACGGAGAATGAAGCGAATAGATACGGTCGTTTCCTGTGCGCCATGCTGGAAACCGTTATGCGGTGGCATAGCAGTAAAGCTATTTTTGATGATGTAAAATAATTGATTTGGAAAAACGGAATTTATTTATTAATGTTGTTGTTTTTTGTTGGATTTAGGAGTGCGCGAATTATCCCGGGTTTGTTACCAAATTCCGGGTGGCAAATCAAGCAACCGAGAGTGCTAGTGATCACGTGGATTTTGAAAATTATCGCCATGTGTGTCATAAATGGCATTTCAAGATTACAAAAGTAATAATTGTTGTTTTATTTATTTTATTTTATTTGATTAATTTTGATTTGTTTATTTCTAGGCGATGGTCACGTGTTTGACGTCTGGCGATTACGTGCAAATTCGAAATTCGTTAATCATACTTACGAAAATCCTTCCGCATTATCCGGTCGTGAGCAACCTCGGCAACGTGATTGAAGTTCGGATCAAAAACGTGCAGGAAACCGAAAAACAAAAACGGCCCGATCTGTGCACGCTGGCGTTGGCGTATTTGGGCCAACTGAAGCTGAAGAAGCCGAATTTCATCCAGGAGCAAGAATTTCACTTGAAGGAAATCAAACAAACCGTAAGCCATCGACGATGATGATTAAATTGTTCAAATTTCTAATTTTTATTTGATTTTTTGTTTTAATTTAAGGAGAAAGCGACGGTTAAGAACGATTCGTCGTCAGCCAGGTTGAATTCAGCGACGGTGAAAGAAGACTCGACGAGTGAACAAAAGTCAGGTAAAAGAACGTTGCGTGTTGTTAACTGGCATCGATTGATGGACGTTGTGGCTGTTGAATTTGAAAATTGATCGATTATTTTGTTGTATTAACTACATGACATTTATACACCCATTCAGAGAAAGTTAAAGAAAACAATTTGAAAGATAATACCAGCAAAGATAGCGGCAGACCTCGCGTGGCGAACTCCAAGTCCGACGTGCGAACTAAGAGCGACGGCAGGACCAGTAGCGGGAAACTTGCGCCGCCGAGCGGGAAACACGTCGGGAGCACCGGAAATGCAGGAACTGCCAGCAAACGTGATTCGATTGGGTAAATCGAGTGGTTTTTTGATGGAAAAGATCGGAAATGTGACGATTTTTTGTGGTTTTTGGTGGTTTTTTAGGACGAAGACGAGCGATAAAGAAAGTCAGCAGCAGGAACTTGAAAAGAATTCGGATAAAAAGAAATATGATGACAAAGTGAGCAGTTCTCGTGACGATAAGGCAAGAGATGAGAAGGGGACAAGCAAAGTATTTAAAGTATTGTTGTTGTTGTTATTTTATTTTATTTTGCTTAATAATTGTTTTTTTGGATTTTTAGATGGAGGAACGAATTCGGGGCGATAAAAAAACACCGAGCCAAAGAGAGGATAAAAATTATGAAGTTACGGACGGGGAAAGACGCCAGTTGAAAGAGAGCGATGTTCAGGAAACCCGTACCGATAGGAGTTCGAGCGTCAGTAGCAATAACAGCAATGCATCTCACAGTCTACGTAGAAGTGTTGAACCAATCGAAATCGAAAGAGGTTAATTAATCGTTTTTACATCAATTTTGGTCATTTTTGATTCTTTTAAATTAATTTTCTATTGATTTTGATCATTTTTAATTCATTTTCGATCGTTTTTGATTGATTTTGACTAATTTTCGATCGTTTTTTTGATTGATTTTGATCATTTTTGATGGATTTTGATCATTTTTGACTCATTTTCGATCGTTTTTGATTGATTTTGACTCATTTTCGATTGTTTTTTGATTGATTTTGATCATTTTTGATGGATTTTGATCAGTTTTGATTGATTTTGACTCATTTCCGATCGTTTTTTGATTGATTTTGACTCATTTCCGATCGTTTTTTGATTGGTTTTGATCATTTTTGATTGATTTTGACCATTTCAAATTCATTTCGATCATTTTTTCAACAAATTTTGATGACTCAAACTAATAAATGCATTTAATTTTTCATTCCAGTTACCAAGCGAAGAAAATTGGATCACACTTTAATAACGGGAAAGGTTAGTATACTGCTCAAATAGTTCTACACTCAATGGGTCTGCGCACGACCACGACCGATCTATCCGAAGTTTGAGGGAAGTTTTGAGATGGAGGGAGGTGTTTAGAATCAAATATCTCGGTTTTGTATATATATATATATACATATATACAAATATATATCATCATCATTGGCAAAAAAAAGTTCCACTGCTGCTGGCTGCAGTTTGTGAAGAAGAGCAAAATGAAAATGTTTGCTGTTGCTCCCAATGAGAAGAAGTTTTTCTTAAAAAAATGTCTTCAATAGTCATCTAATTTGGGTTTATATCCTGGACTGGACTTGGACTTTTAAATTCCATAGTATTTCTCTCTCTTGAGATGTTTTTATATCCGGAAAATGGATGAACTATATTTTTTTTTATTTTCCAATTTTTTTTTTTATTTTTTATTTTTTTAATATCTGGAAGTTATTTGATATGATTTTTTTAAGTGGAGGAAGATTTTTTTTGATTTTTGATATATCTTTTTTTTAATTTTTATTTCGAAATATTTTTATTGTGCGAAACATCAAGATTCAGTGAAATACAAACTTTGCTTCATTGTGATTGGATGAGCGCCATTGGGAAGTGCCTGTGTTTAAATCAGTCCGCCGATTGAAGGTTTTTGCGCTAAAAGGAGAAAAATGTCTTCCAAGAAGAAAATTTAAAAAAAAAAAAAAAAAAAAAAAAAAGATAAAATATTTATCTCGTCTCAGGGGGAACAAAGAGATTTCTAGTTTGCAAATGTATTTTCTATTTTTATTGAGAACTGTGCTGTATATGTACGAAATGTTTGCAAATTGTGATATTGTAACCAAAAAAAAAAGAAAAAAAAGCAAGAAAATAAGAAAACAAGCCAAGAAGAAGACGAAGAGAATATTGTTTAATGTTGCCGGGGGTTGGGCGGGCAACGAGATTGGAATTTTGGTGCCCCCGTCGTTGGGGCGCTTCGCTTCGTCTCTCTCCCATCAACCTTTTTGAAATTAACCAACGACCGGTTGAGATGATGTCGCGGCAAATTCAAAATCCACCGCCTATTCTCAGCGACGTTGACCGATCATATAAGAATGATGAGGATTCTTGTCGTCCCGCAGAATCTTCGACATGAAGAGAAATCTAAAGATGAAAAAGTGAAAGAGAAGATTAGTCGAGAGAAGTCCCGGTCCCGTGAACCAGAACGTGAATTGCTCAAGCAGAAGGAGAAAAAAGAAAAAATCGAGAGGAAGAAACGAGTGAGCAACTGTCAAATTGAATTTTTCAATTTATTTTTTATTTTAAAACAAAAAAAAAATTATTTTATATACAAATATACGATTTTTTGTGTATATTTGTGTATGGAATATATTTTGGATTATTTGTTTTATGCATTTTCCACGTTTTTTTAAAGGATTTTTGTCGGTTTTTAAGATTCCGCCATTTTTGCAAATGGCGTCGTGGAAATTACATGAGAGAAATAATTCGTATTTCTTTTTAACAATTCTGAAAACATTTCTGCTGTTTAATGTAATTAATTTTTTTGTTTGGATGTTGTTTAAGTATTAATTCCAAAGTTGTGTACACATTTTTATCATTTTACTGATGATGTTACTAATGTTGGCATTTTTTAATAGATTGGTTCGATGAATGGCATTTTTGTGTAGCTTTTGTTAAATATTGTAACACATCTAATGTATTTATAATATATTTCCTTTTGTAACGACTTGAATGTGTTTTTATATTGAATTTTGATCTTTATTTTTTTTTTTATGTATTTCTTTGTTTTTGAATTGAAAGATATTTTTTTGTGTATAGCAGAGTTGTTTTCTCAAATTGTTTTAATTCTAGTGTTCAAAGTGATTTTTTTAAATGTTTTTTTCTCTTCAAATTGTAAACTCAATATTTGCGGATTAATCTTATTTAGTTAGCTGAACAAGTTCCGTCATCATCCGAAGGCAAAAGACGAAAAGACGACAATGGAGGAGGTAAAAACAAAATGAAATAAATCCAACTTTTTACTCATTTTATTTACTTTGCAGGTAAATTATCTCGTCAGCACAACGGAGATCCCGATCGAGAGAAAGACTATCACCACAGAGAAGGAAGCGGAGACAAAGATCGCAATCGTGATCGCAAAAATGACGATAAAAAACAATATCCTTTTCGGTTACATTAATAATTCGACGTTTATTGTTTTTCTTTTTCTTTTCCTTAATTCTTGCTCACTGAAAGTCGAGTCGACGACTCCTTCGTTCGTAGGAGAGAAAAATTCATGTTGAAGAAAAGCCGAAAGTCAACTTGAAAATTAATTCTTGGAATATTTCTTTTTCTTTTTAAAAATTTATTTCGTTCGAAGAAATAATTCTTTTTTTATTTTAGCATTCTGCTAAATTAAGTGCAACGAAAGGAGAAAGTGAAATGTAATTGAAGTTTTTACCTTTTTCGGTCATGTCATTCCACGTTTTTGTTTTTCAATAGTTGAAATATATATATATTAAAAAAAAAACGATTTCATGTTAGCAAAAATAGTTTTATTTTATGTACTGTACTATGAACAAAAGTGACTACTTTTAATGACAAAGCAAAACATTAAAAAAAAAAAGAATTTTAATGGTATCATTTATTCATTTGTTAATAAAGATGAATATGATCCGAGTTCAGTTGTGTAGATCATTAGTTTTGTCATCTGATGTCACGTGAGCGATAAAAGCCTGCAAGATGCCCAAACCTTCGAGTGTCATCGCACTAAAAACAATTGTTTTATCGGTTTAAATAAGTTTTGGTTGGATTTTTTCATTTACCTGACGAGGAATGGTTGAGGATAGCAATATGAGAATGAATATCTATCCCGAATTCGTTGCATTTCCATTAAATTCGTCAGTTGCAAGGAAAATGGCGTCTTGTCGATTTTCGTCATTATTAACTGGAATAAATGGTAAGAAAATTTGATTAATTAAATTCATCGATTTTTTTTTAAAATTATTTATTACAGCGAAAGGTCTTTTGTTTTGTTCTAACATTTCAATCGCACGTCTATCTCTTTTGGTCATCCCAATTGAAGCGTCAATAAGAAGAAAAGTTCTTTGCAGGCTGCAGACAAAATGGCGGTTTAAACAACGCAAAAGATTGAATTTTGAAGTTTACTTGGTTCTCGTGGCTAAGTATTTTTCCACCGCTGGTCTGTAATTCTCAGGTTCGTTTTCCCCATAGCCGGGTGCATCGACCAACACGAATTTGTCGCCGGCTTTGAAAAAATTCAAAAGTTTCGTGTGCCCCTGTGAGTATTTGTAGTTAGAAAATGTCCAAGTGAAATTTCATGTTTCTCTTACGGGTTTTTTCGATGTCCGCACTAAATTTGCATTGTGCTGAAAAAGCGACTGGATTAAGCTCGATTTTCCACAATTACTGCGACCTAAAAATAAAACCTGCAAATTGAATGTTCATTAATCATTTTATTTATTTAAATTGAAATTTTATTTACTTCCGGTAAGTTAGTTATCGCATAAACGGGATAATGTTGAGGATTATCAAAAACCGACTTGACGAATTCGATTTTATGTCTATTCGATGACCTGTATAATGTTTTCGCTTGTTTGATCGTTGTTTCGTCTGCTGTGAAAGGTTTTTCGTCTTTTCTGAAAAGTGGGATTTTCAACCATTTCTGTAAGTGGTCGGATGGGTCGGAATAAAGGTCGACAGAAGCTCGATTTCGTTTATCGGAATGCTCTACTGAACTACTAAACCGAATTAAGTCTTTTTTTAATACGTGTCGGTACAGGAATCGGCTTTTTGATATGCAGATCGACATCAGGAAACACGAAGGCAAATATCGCCGGACGGAAAAACAAAATTCGTAGTTGCTTTAACTTCTCACCAGAGTGCAGTGAACAACTGAAGAAAGCGCGAAAATAAACGAAATCAAAAAAGCACGCACAAATTCTCAGTACTGTTTTAAATTTTAATTCAAGTCAAGCGAAGTCGATTGTCGATATCTTTTTTTATTTTTCATTATAAACAACTGACAAGTTAGCAAATTTAGAGTGAAGACAGTCTGCTTAGGGCGTCTTTATCAATGTCTGGGTGATTTAAGATGTCAATTTGCATCAAATTCTCCATGTTTTTGACTGTAAGCTCGAGTACAATCGGGCACTCTCCTTTTAAAGATGTTGCTTGATGATGGGACTAGATGGCAGTGGTTGTCATACTTTACCAAACTTACAACAAACACCCATTGGTACAAATAACCAATCATGTGATTCGTCTGAACCAAAAAGAAGAGGCTCAATTTCAAAATAACTGTTTAATTCTCACGGAAATATCCCCCTGAAATTCATTATAAAACACTCACAAATTAAAACAAACACAAAATTTCAAATAAATTTAATACGGAATGAATTTCAAGTGACCAAAACAAAAAGTAAAAACTAAAAACACACTGGGTCCCAAACGACATCGGACTCTAGTGGTGGAAAGCTGCATTTTTCGAACTACTTTTCAATCGTGCATTTATCACAATGACGTTCTGACTGCGGACAGGACAATAACCAATGGGAGGGTCGTTGTAAATTTTTGAAGCAACGTTGTACTTTTATGGGTTGCTCCGCTTGTGAGTACTCTCGATTTTGTCGTTGCTTCGTCTAGGGAAAAAGTTCAACCGTTTGGAGTTACTTTTGCGTTACAATACAACAACTAGTGAGTAATTCTTTTTGTTTTGAGCATAAAGATCGTAGATTTTACTTCCGTTTATATTTTACCATAGTAACGTACGAGCGTACTACGTACACAACTTTTCAATACGAAACCGAACCCAAAACCAAATCCCTCGAACAGCAACAAAGGGAATTTCAATTAGGATAAGAAAAACCAGCAAATGCAAAAAGGTACTTCATATTTTTAAAAAAAAATTCAAACAAAAACGGAAACATTTTAGTTTAACTTTTGATTTTCACAACTAAATATTTTATCTCCTTCAGATGGCGGCGAACAAAGAAAACTACGCCAAATTGTACTGTTACCTTATACCTCGAGCAAACCGAGCAATTCGACATTTTTTTTTGAAACAATGGCAACAATGCACTAATCAAGACTGGGAAAACACCTCCGAGCAAGGCAAAGTGTTTGCGACGGGAATCGGAAGAAGAGCGTGGGTAACGAGCAGTCGCAGGCAGAAGATATTAATCGAATGCGGCAACATCTATCTCTGGAATTTGGGAGTTTGCAACCACGTCCTCCAGAAGACAGATTTCGGCGCCGGAAATGGATTGAGCGAACGAGAAAAAGCACTTTTCAACGACTTATCAATGCTGCAGAACGACATTTACCGCAATTATAAAATGGCGATGTCGCGCGAAGAGCACGAGATCATTACCCGAAAAGTGGAAGAGATTTTAGCACAATTTGAGCCATCCGCGGAAGATCTACCGACCGGATTGAAATTGACCGAAGCAGCGGACGAATTCACCGCTTACCGGTTGAAAGAGGTGGCGAATTCATTGTTCGACGACAAGAAATATGAAGAAGCGATTCGATGCTACAGTCAAGCGATCGAACTGACCGAAATCACGAACAAACTGCTCGGAGAATTGTATTCCAACCGATCTGCCGTTTACTCGATGATCGGTGTTGGCAAAACCACCATCGAATTGTCCTTGGAAGATGCAAAGAGAGCCGTCCAGCTGTTACCCGCGTGGTTCCGCGGTTATTACCGTCTAGGTTGCGCTTACCGGCTTCTGGGCAAATACGAAAAGGCTTTTAAATATTTCAGCATTGCTTTAGAATTGGGGCCGAATCAAATCGAAATAATTCCGCTGCGTGATGAATGCGAGCGACGAATTCCGCCGAAGAAATCGCCTGGCGAGATCCAGCAGGACTTTGTTGACACGATAACCAAGAAATTCGATACCCGAGTGATTCCTTTCAACGATCATCTAGCAACGGCGATGTGCTTAATCGGCTCGGAAGAATTCCCAGAGAAAGAAATTTTGGAATTGCTTTGGAAAGCGGCGGATGAAAAAAGCACACTGGCGCTGTACCACATTGCAACCATGTATAGATTCGGCGTTGGCGTTGAGACAGACATGGAAAAAAGCGTTAAATTGCTGAAACGAGTCGTATCCAGTCCAAAATCGGCTGGATTCTTCAATTGTTTCTGCATCGCCGTCGCGGAAAACGACTTGGGTTGTATGTACGCGCACGGAATTTGTTTGCCCATCGATTTAGAAGAGTCGGTCAAGTTTTACCAGCGAGCTTCTGATACCGGAAACAATCTCGGCGCTTTAAATTTGGGTTTGTGTTACCTGAAAGGGACGGGTGTGGAATGCAACGAGGCAAAGGGCGTGCAATATCTGAAGCGTGCAGCGGAGCTATTTGACGCAGATGCGATGTTGATTCTGGCAAGATATTACTTAAAGAATGCGCAAGATGCGACGCAAGCGATGGAATGGCACGAGCGAGCTATTTCCCACGGTAATTCGGTAGCCATTTTAAATTCGGACGAATTTAAGACCGAAATTAGGAAATTGAAACACAAGTTTGCGAAAATTGATGAGAAAATGAAAAGTTGGGAGGAAAAAAACGGGTTGGCCACGGTGGGTCTGTCGATGAAGGAGCGGAGAGAGAGAATCGCGAAGAAGAGTTGTCCAGGAGCTGATAAACTCCACGAAACCATTTCGGAGGTGATGGACAAGCATGTTAAACATTACCTGCCATTTACTAAACAGAATTACAAATTTGATGTTGAAGTTCTGGACGAGTATTTGAAAAAGGGGTCGGTTACCGCCAAACAGCTGAAAAAGGCACTTGATTACACGGATTTAGCCGTTGGGTTCCTCGAAAAGAATTCTTTGGCCGAGTGTGTTCACCATCTTGCGGAAAGTATTTGCAGCTCTGAGTTTAGCATTGATAGCAGTTTTTGTCGCCAGGTGATTACTATTTGCGAGTCGAAGGGCATGAAAACGACGCAAAAAGCATCAAGTTTCGATAGGGATTTGCGGGTGTGTTTTGCGAGGAAATATCACATTTGTCTCGAACAAAATAACGAATTTCTGGAGGAATGCATTCGGATTTATCCCGACTTCGTTTGGTTCCGGCAATCATTGGCCGCTGCGTGTCTTTTATGGGATGTACCAGTACCTAAACGATTGCGAGTGGTGAATTCTGCTTTGCAAAAGTTTCCGAATAATTTCCACCTTTTGTTTTTCAAAGCAATTTTTATGCTTTACTCTGGAGTTAACCGTAATCGTGAAATATTGATGAGCGCTTGCGACAAGTATTTGGCTTTGGCACCGTCCGACGAGCAAAAGCGACCTCGAATTTATTACATAATGGGTGTAGGGAATGCATATCGGAATGAGATTGCGGAAAAGTATTACAAGATGGGTTTGGAAGCGGAGAAATTGCAGTTACCTTGTTTCTTGCCGTTTGAAAGTCAGGAGAAATCTCTTCTAGAGTCAATTCTGGCTTGGTCTGTGCCCGCACAGCGAGTTGTTGTGGCGGAAACGAAATTGACCGATCCTGGTCGAGTTGCGATGATAACGGCGCACAGGACAACGGTTAAAGAAATGTTTCTGCTTTTTGGAGAGTGTAAGAAGTCTGTTACGAATACGACTAACAGTAAGCCGGAGCGAATTGCACCGCGTTTGGCAGGTATTCGACCAATCTTGTTGAAGGAGATGGATCCATTGGCGAACCGGATTTACGAGCAGCGGTCGTTGAGTTGCGTGCTGATTGACGAGCCCGCGTTTGGATCGAACGAAGTTCACGTGCTCGTTCAGGACGCAAATGGGGATGTGGAGCGAATGACTGTTTACAATATTGATCGAGATGTGTGGGTTCGTGATAAGCTGGCTTATGGGTGCAGGATTACTATTCGGAACCCTTATTTCGAGATTGCGACGGATGGGAAGCGATTGATTCGTGCGGATGATGTTGGAAGCGTTGTGTTTGATGCCGGTGCAGATGCGGGTCGTTGTCGGTATTGTGGGAAGACCGGGTCAGTGTTGAAGTGTGGCAGATGCCTCAGAGCGGTTTACTGCTGTAAACAATGCCAGATCAATGATTGGAAGATTTTGAAGCATAAGTTAATTTGTTATTCGAATTTAAATGTATTTCCTAATGTTTAGAGAGTATGTATTACGAGTTGTATTAAATGTTTAGTATGTTTTGCAAATTTCTGGTTTTTCAGTATGCCACTCAATAATGTTGAAATGGTCATTTAAACCTGTTGAGACGAAATTTTGAACAAGAGTTTTGTTTAAATCGTCAGTTTAAGCAGGCCGGAAACGGAAATAAACAACATTAGCAGCCATTTTGGATTTTAGTTAGATCGATCACTGGAGATTTTGCTTATACGGCCGATATACGGTCCTGGAACGTGGGCTATAAAGCGAAATTCCGTATAACAAATCGTTTAGCGGTGTGGCCACGACATTAGACCTACACAGGGGATTTTCCGACTTTTTGGCCATATGGCAAAAATTGTAGGCCGAAAATCAAAACACAGCCATAATCAAGCATGAGATTTCAAAATCCTGTTGAAATCCTGATGACTTCAGGATTTAAACAGGATTTTTCAGGAAGATTTCTTTAAAGAATTTGTTTGTTTTTATAGATTTGGATCTTGGACTTGGATATCAGAGATTTGTAAGATTTGTAAAATTGTAAAGATTTACTACACAACAGTGAGTCACTGTTTTAAATTTTAATTCAAGTCAAGCGAAGTCGATTGTCGATATTTTTTTTATTTTTCATTATTTTTTTAAATAGGAGTTTGTACAATGTGTGATAATATCATTCGACTGCTGTTGAAACAACTGAGTCAACACAGCGAGCCAGTTGTAACTGCATTCATGCATAAAGAATTTTATTTCTTGATGAATTTGGCAAACAAACCGAGGGAAAATTGAAGGAATTGGACGTTAAACAAATGAAGTTGACCAAAAATGGAAGAAAATTGGGTATAAAGTATAAAATGGTGTCTTTGTGCATTTTTGAATTTGGCGCCATCTGGTGATTAACCAAGCAACTTTGAATGTGCTGAAATAAATTTCAAACCAACATATTTCTGTCAACTAATATGAAAAATCCAAAAAAAAAATATCGATTTCAGGCCACAGTGAGAGAGGGATGAGGTTTTAAAAGAAACAGTTGATAGTTTTGACATTGACTGTCTGAATCAGGTTATGTAATAATATCAAGTGATGCGACTTAAATAAGAAAAGAAAAATACCAATGGAGTTTAATAAGTGATTTATTTATTTATTTCGTATTTAATGTTTATAAATTTTCAAACTTGCAATGTTTTTATTTATTCTCGAGTATTTGGTCCGACTGATTATGGAGTCGAATTCTGCCGAGAATATTCCAGTGTTGTTGGCGAAAATAGAGAAAAACAACAACGGCCAAAAAAATCTGAGAAAAAATAAAAGAAATTAGATTTTCTTTTTTCCAGTATAAAATATCCAAAACTTGCCTCAAAACACAAAATAGGCAATGACACTAATACCCACTGATAAACAAACGAGAAAAATTATTTTCAACTTGAACATTTACACTAATTTACACTTTTTTACTTTGTGTCCGAAAACCGTTACAAATATGATAAGGAATACAAATCTGCACAAGATACTCAAACTAATCAGAAGCAGCCAAATTAACAACAGAATTGCCTTGATCTAAAATAAATCAATAAATAAAATGCAAAATAAATTGGAAAAATTCAAATTTCAAAACTTGTACCCGAATCAGCCAAAATATCAGCAAAACCAAACCGATAAAATGCAAACTCCAGTTTATCGTGTACATCGACAACGATGTTTTCACCGCTTCAAAAAACAAACGAAAATTTAAAATAAAAAAATTTAAAAACGGAAAAATTCAACTTACATTGAATGAATACTTCGCTTTTATTCATTTCTGCTAAAATTATGACGAGATGAGCACTTATGACACAGTCCTTTAAAGCCGTTATCTTATTAGTAAGAAAAATCGAGAATTATTCGAAAAAATGAAAAAATTCATTTCAGTGCACTCACACACTGATATGCGATTGTAATGATGACGCCGAGTCGAAATGCACCCCCATCAAACATTGCCGTATTAAGGCGATACATGTTGTATTCTTCACCGAATATTCGATGTCGCAGGTCCAGTTTTAATGCCAGCGACAAGTGTTTCAAGGTTAAAAGGAAACAATTAAGGAAGTCATCAGTTTTGATTTGGAAATCTCACCACAAGTAAGATTTACATTTTATTTGGTTCGACATTTTGGCATTTTGACAAAAATAAATAAACTATATACAATGGACACAACTGTCTATGACGTCATGATTCGGCACATGGTAAAATGCCGAACGGCCTGGTATAGGGAAAACCTGACGGAACCGGGTTTTCGCTATACCAGGCCGTTTGGCATTTTATCATGTGCCTCACGATTGGTCGATACAATTACAGGCTACAGCAGTTTTTAGTTGCTAACAAATTTCAATTAAATCGAATTAAATAATTATTTCGTGATCACGGGTTGCGGCCAATACGCGCCCATTTTTTTCCGGTATCGCGTTTTTACTGGTATCACCAAAAACAAAAAACAAGTCGATATGCCCATACATATGCCTAGAAATAAAATACCCCACTTGAAACTTCCGCTTTCGTCTTTGATGTATCCTGGTGGCGAAATTAAAAATTAATTTGAATATAAAATGAAACAAATGCAAAATTCTAGTCAATTACCAACAGTTACCGGGGTTAGCATGCTGATAACGCCTTGAGAAGACCGAACAATACCAAAAGACGACGCTATTTTATTAGTGCCATGGTACTCTGAGAGCAGAACCGGAATAAGCATGTAACATGCGCCGGAAAACGCACTGTGGATGGCAATGCACACGGACAACCACACATAGTCGGTATACGCAAGCATTGCAACTAACGACGTAGTCGATAAGATCGTGCTGCAAAAATTAAAAAGAAATGAAAAAAACTGGAAAAAACTGGCAAAACCTGGAAAACAAACTGGAAAAAACTGACAAAACCTGGAAAACAAACTGGAAAAAACTGGCAAAACCTGGAAAACAAACTGGAAAAAACTAGAAAAAACTAGAAAAAACTGGAAAACTGGAAATAACTGGAAAACAAACTGGAAAAAACTGGAATAACTGGAAAACAAACTGGAAAAAACTAAAAAAAAAAACTGGAAAAACTGGAAAAAACTGGAAAACAAACTGGAAAAACCTAGATAAAAACTGGAAAAACTGGAAAAAAATGGAAAACAAACTGGAAAAAACTAGATAAAAACTAGATAAAAACTGGAAAAACTGGAAAAACTGGAAAACAAACTGGAAAAAACTAGATAAAAACTGGAAAAACTGGAAAAAACTGGAAAAACTGAAAATCAAACTGGAAAAAACTAGAAAACAAACTGGAAAGAACTGGAAAAAACTGAAGAAAAAACTGGAAAAAACTAAAGAACAAACTGGAAAACAAACTGGAAAAAACTGGAAAAAACTGGAGAAAAAACTGGAAAAAACTGGAGAAAAAACTGGAAAAAACTGGAGAAAAAAACTGGAAAAAAATAGAAAAAAAATGAAAAAGAAACTGGAGAAAAACTGGAGAAAAAACTGGAGAAAAAACTGGAGAAAAAAATAGAAAAAACTGGAAAAACAATTGAAAAAAAAAAAAAAAATAAAAAATAAATGAATAAATTACCACAGAATGAGCCCGGTGTGTTTTTTTATAAAATTCGAATCGAAAAACAAGCCGAGCACCAATCTTCCTATTAGATCACCACTAGCGGCAACCAGGAGTAACAGACCCGCCGCAGCGGACGAATAGTGCAACTCCTGTGCGTACGGCGGAACATAGAAGAGCGAGACGGGATAAGCGCACGCAATAAACATCGTGGAAATCAGCTCAACCACAAACACCGGGTTATAGAACAAGGCGAAATCGATGAACATATAATGCTCGATCCAACGACAACACAAATTCTTATCTTGCGTGTCCGCCAATGAATATCTGCCCTCTCGCCACTCCGTGTGTCGTCTTTGGGTGATGCGCCGTTGGATCTGACAATTAGAACGAGAAATTTAAATGTTTTGAATTTTTTTTTGAATTTTGAATTTTTACTGTTTTATAAGTCTCCGTCGGTGTTGTTTTTTGGAACGGGTTTTGTCGCCGCGATATGACGTCATCGTGAGGGACGTGCGTCATTGCCGATCCCCAGTGGACAACCATCGGTGCTGAGGCTTCGTGTTGAGGTCTGGACATTTTCCGTTTCATGACACTCACTTCGGGTTCGCGATATAACAATGCACCAGCGCACGCGTGGAGTACGATTCCTCCTTGGATGAGCAAAGCGCCTCGAAATCCGTATTCGTCCGCTAGTGCGCGCATTAATGGCGGGTAGATGAAAGTTCCAATCGATGTGCCGGACAAGGCAAAACCGATTGCCATGACTCGCTTTCTTTTGAAGTATTTGGAGACTATAAGAAGACCGGGAGTGCAAGCTAAACCAGCACCGAATCCTTGAGAAAACAAATTATTTCGTGATTACAAAAGTACAAAAAACATTAAAAGTACAAAAATTTACCAAAAATACAGAAAATTCAGAAAATGTACAAAATAAGTACAGAAATGTACAAAAAAGTACAGAAATGTACCAAAAAGTACAGAAAAGGACAGAAATATACAAAAAAAAGTACAAAAAAGTGCAAGACACTTCAAAAAAGTACAGAAATATACAAAAAAAGTACAAAACGATATAAAAAAAGTACAAAACGATACAAAAATGTACCAAAAAGTACCGAAAAGGACAGAAATATACAAAAAAAAGTACCGAAAAGGACAGAAATATACAAAAAAAAGTACCGAAAAGGACAGAAATATACAAAAAAAAGTACAAAAAAAGTGCAAGACACTTCAAAAAAGTACAGAAATATACAAAAAAAGCACAAAACGGTACAAAAAAGTACAGAAATGAACAAACAAGTGCAAAAACAGTACAGAAATGTACAAACAAGTGCAAAAACAGTACAGAAATGTACAAACAAGTGCAAAAACAGTACAGAAATGAACAAACAAGCAAGTGCAAAAACAGTACAGAAATGAACAAACAAGTGCAAAAACAGTACATAAATGTACAAACAAGTGCAAAAACAGTACAGAAATGTGGAAACAAGTGCAAAAACAGTACAGAATGTACAAACAAGTGCAAAGACTGTACAGAAATGTAGAAACAAGTGCAAAAACAGTACAGAAATAAAGAAAAAAGTGCAAAAACAGTACAGAAATAAAGAAAAAAGTACAAATAAGCACAAGAAAACAAAGAAAATATAAAACAACAAAATATTCTCCTTACCTGCTATGAAGAACATGAAGAACATGTACCAGACGCTCTTAGCAAAGAAACAAAGACACAATCCCAATCCACCGAGGAAACTGCCAACAAATGACACCGATCGACAAGAAAAAGCGATGGACAGTGACCCAGCAAACACACCTAGAATCAAAAAAACGAAAAAAAAACCGCCAATCTACATCAATTCTTTCAATTTATTCCGTCTCACCACAACCCACAGTCAATGCGGACACAACGGACGGTATCATTGAAATCTCCATGTGTTTACTATCCGGAAAAGCCTTTTCCACGTCGTTATAAATCGCGCCAAAAGTCCTACTCATCCCAACCAGCAAAGCAAACGTGAGGAAACAAGAGAAAACACACAACCAGCCCCATCCACCGTCCGGCGGGACAAAATTCACTTCCGGTGTCTTTGTGTATTTTTGGGATAAATGTTCTTGCTGATCAGACAATTCTGTTTGATCAGTCATTCGAATACATTGAGTTTAGTAAAATGCATAACGATGGACTCATTTTTTAATAATGCTCGTCATTCGATTTGTTATTTCTTGAGTATTCTTTAAAAATCAAAACCGAAATAAAATGTTTTATTTCCTGTCGAATGATGGCAGCAGTGTTGTTTATCTCGAGCTGTGATGACGTCATTCAGAACAACATGGCGACTTTGTGAGGTTTGAATGGAAAACTGGTTGTAATTTCATTTCAGTCGTGCAAAGTAAATAAATCCACTCGTGATGTCGGGATATGCTAGATATTATTCCGAGGCTGAACAATTCGAAGATAAACGTCCGTGTGCGGGACTACGAGCAGATTTACGCGATTGCATAATGCAGAGCGATTGTGTTAAAATCGTAAGTTTTTCGTCGAATTAATTTCAATTAAATAAAATCTTAAATTATTTAGCACAAAAAAAGCGCGAAGGAATGCTTAGCAATGAAGGATTCGAGTGTTCCGGACGAATGCCACCAGCTACGGCAAGCATTTTTCGAATGTAAACGTTCTTTGGTGAGTATTTACCAATTTTTCCAATTTTTCCAATTAACAAAAATTCAATTTTCAATATTTCAGTTGGACAATAGACAACGGTTTCGAGGACGAAAAGGCTACTAGCAAATACATGAATTGTAGAATTTAATTTAATTTAGCTATGGTTTGTTAAATAAAAATGAAAAAAATAAAAATAAATTCAAGTGTGACACTTTAATACATCAAGCTTGCTGATACACTCAAGATACAAGATGGAATCGAAATTGACTAGAAGATACAAGTAAATCATCACTAATCCCTACTAATTTACATTTCTCAAAGAATAAAATATAGAATTTTCATTTATTTATGCTAACTTTCTAAAATTTTCAGTTTACCCTGAAACTCCAGGCAATTCGATGGTAAACAATTGAAATTTACCATTTTTGAAATATAAAACGAAAAAGAAAAAGAAAAAAAAAATCAATTCTACGCATCAAATTATACAAAAAAAAAGCCGTTAATTTGAATGTACTGCACAGGTGCAAAATGCCATTTAGATGACATATTGGCAACACTGCATTTTGAAAGCTGCGACATCAGTTTGCTGTTTGCATTTACTTTTTAGGTTTCGCTGAATTTCTGCAAACAAACGAAAAGAAAAAGAAATTAATTTTTTCGATTTCAATCGATAAAATCGACATTGAATGTTGATTTTTGCGGCGAATATTCTACTCACTAAGTCGTAGCACAGATTAAGGCTTACTTCTTCTTAGCTTTGGGTGAAGTAGATTGAAATACGCTACTAGCGGACATTAAGTTTTCGATATATTGGCCAAGCACTTGATTCTCGCTCTTCAGTTTGAGATTTTCCTCTTTGACGCTGTCCACACGCTGAGAAAGGTCTGTACGGAACCAAAGAAAAACAAAACGGTCATTTAAGGGAACAAAATTCAAACTTTTAAGACCGTATCTTCGCGATTAAGAGCAAAATCGCGGAGTTACGGTCATTCAAAATGACCATCCAAAGTGTTTTGCAGTTCAAGCACTTGCGATATAAGCCGCGATTTCTCTTCTGCTTCATCCGGGCTAATATCTGGATCTAAACCTAAAAAATTTAAAAAAAAAATTTAAAAAAAATCAGTTTTTGATTTTCGCGCTGATTTGTGCATCGAATTGTTTTTTTTTCGCAATTCGCGCTTGAAATTCTTGTCGAAACACGACAGAAAATATCGAAATTTGGCGCAATGGGATTCCATTTTGAAAAATTTCGATATTTTGGGTCGTGTTACTCACTACTGTGTTGGGGACTATTGCTCCCGTTAGTGAAGGTTGATGGAATTGATTCCAGGCTTCGGCCCTGCGCCAAACCAACTTCGTCCGAATATGATGGCGGCTCGCTGTCGTCAGAAATTACAGCTGCAAAAAATAAAAATAAAAACAAAAATAAAAAAAAAATTTGATTCTTTTTTACCTTGCGGATCATCATCCGCCAAGGGAATGTTGTTGATCTCGTCTTCCAGTCTGTTGATTGACATTTTTGTGCCTGGAAATGAGAAGGATGAATGAATTTGCATTCGAGAACAGCAGAAAATCGGCCATGATGTTCATTGGAATTGTGTTTTTTCTTTGTTTTGGGTGAGTTTAATCGATCATCGATTGAAATACACGATCCTAGTTCGTTTGTGAGACGTTGATTTACCTTTTAGATAGCAATCGTGTGATCAGAATTTGTTTTTTCGAAATCTTGCTCAGCAGGCAAGAGAAAATTTCACCCAACTGGCCGCCATTACTGCACCACGAATCAGTCCGTGTTTAATAGAACTCGACGTGTGCTTCTACTTCACTGTAATTGAGAATTCATGACGTATTTTCAGATCGGTTGAGAAAAGTAGGAAAATCGACAGGAAAAAAATTAAATCATTTTGATTGGACCTTATAGAATCAATCAACCAATCCAAGCGCTCATTTGATGACGTCTAGGCAACAGCACCTGGAAAAGCATATCGAAACGACAGGTGAAAATAGAGACCATCAGATAAGAACTTTGTTGAGAACTTCGAAATCTCAAACCTTCTTTTCCGCAAAAAGAAATTACACTTACGCTTCAATAAAGATTTAAAATCAACTTATTTTCCACCACTTTATAAATTCTATCCCTTCTTTCCTATCCTTTCATTTCTACTTTATCTCGATTCAATAGTTGTAAGTCTGTGACGTAACTTCCCCTCCGACTCGCGCGCAAATGTAATTAATGATGACGTCACGCATTTATTTCTAGATACCCAGATGCATCCATTAATCGGTTACTCACTCCTGCAATCGAGCCAAAACGACAACCCGAGCCCAAACACGCGAAAGGACAGACGACGACGGCTGCAAGTTCACTTACTGTCCAACTACACCATATTTTAAAGGTAAATAGCCTGTAAATCTGTTTTCATGCGCATTTTGGATGGGATAAGTGTGAAATCGGATGTAAGTGATGTTTGAAAACAGCCAGAATTTACTGTGAGTCCTGGGAAATGATGTCGTCACCTGAGTCCAACTTTTGGCATTTTGCCTCGTAAAATGTATCAGAATGAGTTTTTTATTCACAAGTACGAACGAGGTAAATAAAGAGCAAATCTTTAACTTTTGGCTCGTGTTTTTGGTTTTATTTAATTCAGTTGATTTTTAAAGAAAATTTTTTTTTTTTGAAATTTTTATTTGAGTGAAATTTTTGAATTTTTGAAAAAAAATTCAAACAAAAAGTTTTCGTTAATTTCTCGTGAATGGAAATAAGTCTATGGTGACAAAAAGGGCTTTTAATAGGTGTTAAAAGGGTTAAATGAGATGCGACGTGTAATAAATTACATCAAAAAAAAAAAAAAAGTTTTCATTAAAAATAAAATCCAAAAAAAAAAATCAAAAAAATGAACAAAATGGCGATTTGTAAAGTTGAGTCACAAAATGTAGTTATTAATTAAATTCCATGTATGAAAATCACAACGAAGCGAGTTCCTAATTAAATACAAACGAAATAGAGCACACAAAGTTCGAAACAATTTTTTTTAATTTTTTCCAAATCCCATCTAAATTCTAAATATTTCAAACGTCTCGAATTCAATTCCCAACTACTGCAAACACACACACACACACATACATACGTCATCTAGATCGCTATCATAGCCAAATAAAAGCTCCTGAGAACGGAAGTGGCAAAAATAATGCACAAGAAAATGTGAATGAAATTTCATTGAAATTTCATTGAAATTTCAATCTGAAGTTGAATCCGAAAATGTGAATGCAAATGAGTTGGTAATTGAATGATAAATTGGATTAAACACAAGCAAAGTTGTAGATTGATCGAGTTTTCGTGTTAACTAGATTTTCGGTGCGGTATAATGGGGAGCATTGTACACACTTGTGGCAGCCATGGCAACCGAATAGAAGTTGGGAAATTGAGTCAAATGGAGTATTTCCTTTCTCAAGTGGGACAGATGTTTAAAGGGGACAAGACATCCATTTTGGATGCAGAAAAAAAACAACAAGGAATGGGTGTGACTTTGAAATGCTACCAAATTTGAAGTTAGGCCTTGTAGGTTTTTAAATTATTGATATCTTAGTGGGATATTGCTTAATAGAGTTGGGAAATGGGTGTCGTTTCGTAGGAGGTATTCGGGGACGGAGGAATTTTAATTTCTAGAATGTTCTCTTGCTAAGATGACTTTTTGCTTTTTTATTTTTAGCTGCCTCCATCGAAGGTATTTTTTTTCTTTGGGAGTCTTTGCTTGTCAGGCTGAAATGAGCGAAGAGCGAACATTCCACGGGTGTTGAAAGGTAAAAGGTTATTTATTTATTTATTTATTTATTTATTTATTTATTTATTTATTTATTTATTTAGTGTTGTTTTATTTTGTTTTGTTTTATTTATTTCATTTATTTTGTTTTATCGAAGATTGGTTTATTTTACTTATTTTGTTTATTTTTACTTATTTTGCTTTACCAAAGATTGGTTTATTTTGTTTATTTTACTTATTTTGCTTTACCAAAGATTGGTTTATTTTACTTATTTTGTTTATTTTGCTTTACCAAAAATTGGTTTATTTTACTTATTTTGCTTTACCAAAAATTGGTTTATTTTACTTATTTTGCTTTACCAAAAATTGGTTTATTTTACTTATTTTGCTTTACCAAAAATTGGTTTATTTTACTTATTTTGCTTTACCAAAAATTGGTTTATTTTACTTATTTTGCTTTACCAAAAATTGGTTTATTTTACTTATTTTGC
>JAQIXU010000213.1:0-49866 GCA_034701245.1 Strigamia transsilvanica
TAATTTTTACCACAAAAATTTAATTTTTACCACAAAAATTTAATTTTTACCACAAAAATTTAATTTTTACCACAAAAATTTAATTTTTACCACAAAAATTTAATTTTTACCACAAAAATTTAATTTTTACCACAAAATCCAATTTTTATCACAATAAAATTCATTTTTACCATTCAAAAAAAATTTTTGTTCTTCCTATTTTTCTTGCTTTTTGGCACACATTTTTTGTGGTAATATTGCATTGAGGTCAATCAAAATTGCCATTTCAACATCTGTTTCCGACAAACCCTGCCCGAGACATTACAGTTCGTGATTTTTGGGAATGCAATTCCAAAAAGAAAAAAAAACTAAACTCTGATTTCCAGTCACGTGATATTACAACTGGTAAAAAATATGTTGAACTAGGATTGCTACCTTTTCATAATTTCTATAATTATAATAGAGGACATGACCTAATCTAATCTAACCTAACCCACAAACCAAAACCTTTCGGACTTGTATTTACATTTGTACATGAGAATTACTAACAATTGAAAAAAGGAACACTTCCCTAAATATCGGATCCCTGGCAACCCTACAAAATAAAAATATCGGTTTCTCTCTTCAGACAACTTGTTTTGTTTGCAGTTGTCAAACTGGCATGAATCACTATCAAATTTTTTATTTTTCCAAACTTTCTACCACCGTTGCAAATTCATTGTAGAAGATTAGTATTAAATGTTATGTCAACTTCTTCGTAGATCTGTGATAAATTCATTTTAAGGTCAGTCTTGTTTTGTGCAAGTGTTTCGTTTTGTTATTGAATGATTTGTTTGTATTTTTTAAATGTTAATTTGCCAGTAAATTGATTTAAAGCATAACTTACTGTAATTCTTTTCTAATTTGTTGCATGGCTTGAGCGTGCACGCTCGCACTGTTTCTTGCTTCTTTTCACCGTCTGTTTATTTTTTTTATTAATCTCTTAAAATCCACATTCTTTCTTAATTCTCTCGAGTCAGTGTTTTCTTAAATTAATAATCTTTTCTTATTTTGATGAGTAGAGTGTGTTGTTGATGGAAGATAATGTCTCGTTTGTGGTGGACCCAGCAAACAAAGACGATGTTGTGTGCATAACCAATGGCACTTTCGCTTGGGACACAAATTTGACGCAGAAAAAGAAAAAAAAGAGCAAAAAAACGAAAAGTGACAAATGTAAACTACTTTAAACCAAATTCTTTATTACTGGTTCGATTTAATTTTGTCGTTTTTAGTACACGACAAATTGTTGAAAAACAACAACGTTAACGGCGAAGAGCAAGTCTCGCTCGCGAATGAAGAAGAACTGCCACTAACACCTCCAAAAATAATTTACAACTTGCAGGACATTAATTTCGTTCTTAAGAAAGTAAATATTAATTTCTCCACAAAAAAAAAATCCTAATTACTTAATTATTTGTTAAAGCGGCAACTAATTGGTGTTTGCGGAGCTGTTGGTTCGGGCAAAAGCTCGCTGCTGTCTGCTATTTTAGGACAGGTGAGAATCCAAATTCAAATTACATTTCTTTGATCGACTCAACCCGTTATTCCTTTCTCCAGATGCGGCTTATCAAAGGTCAAGTAGCTTTGCAAGGTTCGTGCGCGTACGTGACGCAGCAGGCGTGGCTTTTAAATGCCACTTTACAGGACAACGTGTTGTTCGGAGAATCGCTCGACAATAAAAGGTTACATTTTCACATTCATTACGCATTGTATCGAAGCATAAAATGAATAATGGGTAATTCATAGTTATTACGAAGCTCTGACCTGCTGCAGTTTAATTGCTGACATCGAAGCACTTCCTGCTGGCGATCAAACGGAGGTAGTACCTAATTTACAGCTTCTCTCCCCCGAATTAAAAGCTCAGCATTGTGTTTATAGATCGGGGAGCGTGGGATTAATCTAAGCGGGGGTCAGAAACAAAGGGTTAGTTTGGCTCGGGCTGTGTACTCGGATCGTGACGTGTATCTTCTGGATGACCCGTTATCGGCAGTGGATGCTCACGTGGGGCAACATATATTCAGTCAGTGCATTCAAGGGGTTTTGAAGGACAAGTCAGTCATTTTGGTCACGCATCAACTTCAGGTAAATGAAAATTAAGTTAAATCGGTGGAATGTGTGGATTATTTTTATAAATTTTATTTGTAGTACTTGAGTAGCTGCGATTATGTTGTATTTATGAAGGATGGCGGAATTGCAGAGCACGGCACTCACGAAGCGCTTATGAATACCAGACACGGCGAGTATGCTAATTTGATACATACCTTTTTGGCGGAAGATGGCAGCCCGTTGCCCGTTGGTTTAGAACCAAGTAGACCAAATGTTCCATTGGGAAAGCAAAGAAAGACAACCACTGTGACGTCAAAATCTGTTGGATTCGAAAATAAAGAAATTGATGTGAAAGCTGGTACGTTCAATTTCGATTATTTATTTACTTGTTTATTTATTTTGTTTGTTTGTTTATTTACTCAGGTAAATTGATAACCGAAGAAAAAATTGAAAGGGGAAATATCGCGTTTGCAACTTACCAAGAATACATGAAAGCGGGCGGAGGATATTTTATTAGTTTAATCGTATTGCTTACTTTTGCTGTTAACATTGGTACGACCGCGTTTAGTAGTTGGTGGTTAAGTCGTTGGATAAATGAAGGCGGAGGGGTAAAAATGTTACCGAGTATTGTAATATGTGATGTAAATTTTTGAGTTTTTTATTTCTAGGGAACGGAAATATACAATCCAGCAACGAATAAAACCGAACTCAGCGCGAACATAACTGATAATCCAAATTTAGAAACGTATCAAATGGTTTACGGGTTATCGATAGCAATTATTCTCGGAACAAGTTTCATTCGAAGTTATATTTTTATGAAAGTAAGAATCGCTTAAATTTTGTATCGGATAAACAATCAACTTGGATTTTCTCTCATTAGGCCACTTTAAAAGCATCTAGTGTGTTCCACGAAAATGTGTTCATTAAGATATTTCGCAGTCCAATGAGTTTTTTTGACGTCACACCAATCGGTCGAATTATAAACATATTTTCGAACGATTTAGATGAAAGTAAATCGAATTTTTTTTGTGCTAAATATATCATTTAAATGTATTAATTATTTTTCAGTTGATGTTCGTTTACCATTCACAGCCGAAATATTTCTCCAAAACGTGTGGGTCACCATATTTTCCCTTCTATTCGTCTCACTCGTTTTCCCATACTTCCTCATCCCATTGACAGGGCTGTCGGCCGTTTTCTTCTTCTTATATTCAATGTTCCACATATCCATCAGAGAAATGAAGCGAATAGAAAATGTCTCACGTTCCCCCGTTTACAGTCACGTAACTTCAACGATGCAAGGTTTATCGACCATCCACGCGTACGGAAAAGAAAAAGAATTCATCGACAAGTGACGTTTTTATTCGCCTAAAAATAAATAAAACCAATAAAACTCGGGATTAAATTTCAGATTTGTTCTGCACATGGACAACAACACGGGCCCCTTTTACCTCTTCAACTGCGGAATGCGCTGGCTAGCACTTCGACTCGACCTTCTTGTAGTGTCCATAACGTTATGTACGGGTTTATTCGTCGTCTTATCACACAACCAAGTTTCTGCAGCCTTTTCGGGACTGGCACTCGCCTATGCCGCCCAACTTAGTGGCCTGTTTCAGTACACCGTGCGCCTCAGTACAGAAACGGAAGCGCGCTTCACGTCCGTGGAGCGGTTCAGTTTACTCAATAAGAAATTGATCACGGAACGGCCGTCGATCAACGAATCGCACCGAGCGCCGGCAGATTGGCCGTCCAAAGGCCTGATCGAATTCGAAGACGTGTGTTTACGTTACCGTCCAGAACTGCCTTTAGTCCTCAAACAACTGAATTTCGTGATAGAAGCGAACGAGAAAATCGGAATTGTCGGCCGAACTGGGTCCGGCAAGTCGAGTCTCGGCGTCGCCCTCTTTCAGTTGGCCGAATTGGCGTCGGGGCACATTTTTATCGACAATTTAGACATCGGGAAGCTGGGCTTGGAAGAGCTGCGCTCTCGAATGTCGCTCATTCCTCAGGATCCCATTTTGTTTATTGGAACTGTCCGCTATAATTTAGATCCCTTCAATTTGTACACCGACGAGCAAATATGGAGCGCGCTCGAAAAGACTTATATGAAGGACAAAATTGTGAATTTGCTCGGAGGTCTGTCGGCGCCTGTGGTCGAAAATGGTGAGAATTTCTCGGTGGGAGAAAGGCAGCTTCTCTGTATGGCACGCGCAATTTTAAGGAAGAGTAAAGTAAGTTGTTTCGATTTGGTGCCGATGTTGTTTTAATTTTTTTTGTTGTTGACAGATTTTGTTGTTGGACGAGGCAACAGCGTCAATCGACACCGAAACTGATTCACTTATTCAAATAACAATTCGCGAAGCGTTTGAGGAGTGCACAATTCTTACTATCGCTCATCGGTTGCCCACGGTTCTCAATTGTAACCGTGTAATTGTAATGCAAGACGGTGTCGTAAGTGTTTATTTTTTTGTTGGCTGATGGTTTTTATTTGAGATATCTTTTTTTTCCTCCTTTAGGTTGTAGAGATGAACAAACCATCTGTTCTTTTAGCGACACCCAATTCGGTATTTGCTGGGATGATGGCGGCTTCAACAGACTCCAAGTTTATATACTGATATAACTTTGTATTGTTTTAAATGAATTATTTTTTAATAAATAAAAATAGTTAAGACTTTTAAATACATTGTGAATCTTTTGTTATCAAAAATTAAAATCACTTTAGGTCAACACAATTTCACTGAATTGATATTTGTTTCGGTCTTGAATGTTTTTCTCCATTTTTATGCATTTTACGTTAAAAACTTGACCATAGGTTAACTACTTACGCTGGACAAGAAGTGACATCTACTTTGAGCGCTATTGCTATTAAGTTGTACTTTTTAACACCAGATGGATCAATTTCGTTTGTCGCTATACAGAGCACTTTCCAGTTTTACAAATTGGTCACGTCGTTCTGTTGGTATTTGATGGCAGAAAATTAACTTGGCAGGTATCACAGACAAAAATACTTTTAAAGTAAATCATTATTCCTTTCCCAAAATATTTAAAAAGCTTCATCCGATCCATTCGAAACTGTCGCTACAATCTGACGTAGTGGCTACCGCTGAAACGATTTCTTAATGTGTCTGCATCCGACTTAGCCACTTCTTTCGTGTAAATCACCGTGTGTGTTATTTGTTTTCATGTCAGACTTCTCGCAATCGATACCCAGAATGGTTCCCATTCCGTTGGAAGGCCACCAGACCCCGGTTGCTTTGCAGACACATTGCGTCGGTGGAAACAACGCAATCTCACTCAGTACCTTAGTCGATTTTATTTTGCAAAGAACTTACCATGAACTCACTGTCCTTTCAGAATTGTAAGAATAAAATTTTTAATAAATACACATTTCAAAAAAATAATAATAATTGCTAATTTCATTACAGATTACCCCGCAAAACCGACATGGAAAGAAAAATTGAAATTGTGCAATTTGCAAGTCGCACGCGACAGTTATTCGTTCGGCTTTTAGCGCTGGTTAAATGGGCAAATAGCGCATCTAAAGTCGATAAATGCAGCGTAAGTTTAGATTAATTAAGTATATATTTTTGTTAATTTTTTTTTTAAATGCGCAGGCTATAATGCAGTTCTTGGATAAACAATCGATGTTGTTTATTGAGACGGCCGACATGCTCGCACGGATGGCGAGAGAAACTTTAGTGCATGCGAGATTACCAAATTTCCATTTGCCGTGCGCTGTTGAAGTATTGACGACGGGAACATATTTAAGATTACCAACTTGCATTCGTGTAATTAGATAAAAATACTTGTAGGATTGGTTAGATTTTACAGATTTTAATTATTTCCAGGATCGAATTGTACCACCAGATCCCATAACTCCATTAGAAAAACGATCAACGTTGTTGCGATTGAATCAGATTATTCAATACCGATTAGTTACGAGCGCCGATTTACCTGCCCAAATGAGGAGTATAAAAATAGGTAATTAGAAATTTGAGTCGTTGTTTTTCTTTTTTGTGTTAATATTAATTTGTTTTATGCGGAAATTCAGAATATGGTCAAGTAACTTTCCAAGTGGAGCACGAATTTGAAGTTTCCCTTACTGTGATGAGTGACAGTTTAACCATTCCATGGAGACTGATTGATATCAATGTTCTTGTCGAAGATAAGGAAACTGGTGATGGCAAACCGCTCGTTCACCCACTTCAAATTCAATACATTCATCAGTTGATTCAGTCGCGACTTTTGGACAATCCGAAACCACTTCACGATCTGTATAGTGTCTTACGTATGTGAATCAAAATTGAAGAAAAAAAATATTCAAGTGTCTAAGACTTCTTTTTGTTTTCAGATTCGTTTTGCTTAAGTTTACAGCTGGAAGTCCTTCATTCGCAAGTTATGCGCTTGCGGGCCGAAAGACTCACTGATTATATAGCGGTTGAATATTTACCGGGTGTTTCGTTGACTATTTATTACTGGAAGTCAGTAACGAAGCAAAAATTTATTTTATTTATTTTAATTTTTTTAAATTTTTATTCAGAGATTTATGTAATCGTTATGAATTACCGGATATTGGATATAAACTCACACTTCAAATCCATTCTTACGATTCGAACAAACCTTTGCAAATCATTCACGTACCCCGTTTGGGAAGCAAAGAGTGTCAACAAGCGGATCATGCTTTTAAAGTAACAAATAAAGGCTATGATTTGTTTTATTTATTCTATGAAATTCATATGTTTTTAGTCCGATCAATTATCGATAGAAAAACTGCTCGTACACACAATTTATATTCGAACGAAACAACGTTTACACGAACTGAAAGAGGAAATTAAATCCAAATTAGGAAGTGTGGAATGTAAGTGTTGAGTTTGAATTTATTCGGAGAAATTAAACTTAAGTAATTTATTTTTTTCAGATAATATTGTCGGCTCTCCAGCTGTTCTTCACATCCCCATATTGCAACCGTGTTTGCGATCTGAACAATTATTAGTGTCCATCGACACTCACAAAGGGATATTCTTAGCTCACGTACCGCAATATGGTATTAAAAGTATTTGTTTTTAATAAAAGAGCAATTGAAGAAAAATGTTGATCGATTACATTTTTCAGAGCCGCCAATGATCCAAGAAATTCAACAAACATTGAACGGCGATAAATCAAAACTGGAAGCGCTCATCATGGAACTGCGATACTGGATCGTTTTGCGACGTTGCGAAAAAACATTACAATATTTACCAGTTATTACAACTGAAAATTTGCCTTTGGTCGATAGCGGTGATTTGACAGTCTCGCTGTCGCAGATGTCGAAGCACAAATTATTTATTAAACTTTGTCGGCACAGCAATTGCTACGTGGTAAACTTGTTTAGACGTGAAAATTGCGACGAAATCTTAATTTTGCTATAATTACAGATTGTCGAATTGAAAGAAGCGTCAAAAAATCCGTGCGAGGTCCATCTAGAATATCATTTGTTGGTCACGAAACTCGTTCCGCTGGAAGACGAACCGGCGGCTGATCCCGACGCGCAACGCAGTTTTCTTAGCATTTCTAGTTTGGTTCAGTTTGATGCGTTTACCATCACCCACGGACCATTCACGATCGTAGATGGTATCAAAATAAAAACCCTTAAAATGTCAAAATCTAAAATTTCAAATCTGTTTTACCAGTTGACCAAATCGATAAAGGCTACGGCAAAAGGCGTTTGCCATTAAAAATGAACGAACCACCAGTGAAAAGAAGCAAACCACCGGCATATTTCATACCCGATTTGGCTCACATAATTGCAATGTGCGACGAACGTCTTCCATTTTCATCGTTTATGGAGGAGGTTGGCTTTTGTGCTTAGAAAATGTTGTATAATTAATTACCTAATTTTTTTATTTCACTTTTAAATTAGTTAAACAGAAGAAACGTTTGCAATCAAGGAGTTCAAGTGGAAGCAAATGGTGCCTGTCTATGCATTAAACTTGTTAAAATGCCCGATTGCGACGGAGTTGATAAAAACGTTCTGGAAAATTTGCGGCATTCGTTACTAGGGTGTTCGATTCGTATGCAAAGTAAAGGAACTAGGGCGTGGCTAGTCGAAGTAAACAAAGAAAAAATAAATAGAAAAATATAAATATTTATAATTTTCGTTCGTTTTTCAGTATATTTTTTGCCACTGCCCGCTCGTGAGCCTTAATTCTCGCGAGCAAGGAGCCAGACGCTTGGTTTATTTCCTCTACGATTTATTATCAGCTGATAAAGTGAGCAAAACGGTCGATGACTTTTTAGCCGATTGGAATGCAATCGCGTACATGTATCAAGCAGTAATCTCTTACGTCGACGCTTTAAGCCAAGGTAAAACGAATAAGCCGACGATTTATTTGTATTAAAAATCTATTTTTGCGTTTAGATTCTGGTCACATGCTTAGCAACATGGCCGAAGTGAAGACATATTCGTACAGGCGACTCATTCTCGGCTACGGACCAAATAAAGCCAACACCGTCACCATTTTATGGCGGTCAGCCGAGAAGAAATTTCATCTCGTGTTCGGAGTGGTGGGAAACACAGATTCAGCCACGAACCCCCATTCTCTCGTTGCTCTTCAGTTGAAACAACTATTTAATCAGCACAAGTCATTACCACAGCTCATCAAAGTAATACACATATTTTTTAATTAATCAATTAATTAATTAAAAATGTTTTTCTAACAGCTTCTTCACGAAACCTACACGCCATTGCTCTCGATCAACAAACTAACAACGATCCCCATTCTCGCCGGCTTCAACAGTCGTTCCCCGCAATCAGTTTTAGATTTCGCCATCGTTCCGCACTCACCGACTCACATCCGCATCTCATTCCGAAACCTCTACTGCCTCGACGTTCATTTCCGCAGCGAAGGTTTAGTCGCGATCCGCGACGGCGCCTACAGTTTATTCGACAAAAGCAAAGCCATAGAAGAATTCACGCCCATCCCTAGTTTGAAGGCGTTTCTCAACAAATTCGTGGACGACTCCGCGTGTCAAACTCGCCGACGCTCGCAATCCGAAGACGACAACCCCCCATCGCCCGTCGCGATGGACTCGTTGGACTCGTTCATGTCGGGCCACCAAAAACCCAACTCGCCCGCCGACAGATCTCAAGAGGGAGGGCTGCGATTTCATCACCCAGTCACCCCCCCATCTGGATCCAATCCGCACACCCCTGCATCTCCTCACATGGGCGTTCTATCCAATGTAAATTTATATTTATTTTAAATTATTTTTTCTAATTTAATTTAATTTTTCCAGACTTATTCATCGTCACCGGCGGCCGCGCCTTTCCCTCTCGCGTCGCCGCCGTCGTTACAAGGCAACATCAATCCATCGCCGTCGATGCATCACATGGGGACTCCTTCGCCCGGGACCTTATTAACGGCCAACTCGCCCAGTAATCCGCTCCATGTCCCGTCACCCGGCTCGTTTCTGCCGATAGCGTCGCCCTCGCCGCAAGTTCATCTGCCGTCGCCCGCTGGAGGTTTTATGGGTCATCCCGAAGGTGGATCGCCGTATCCGAGTTCCGGTTTATCTATGCCGTCTCCCGCGACTCAGCAATGGCCCCGATCGCCCTCCATGCCCCGGCCGTCACCTGGCGGTCGGAATTTGGGCACGGTGCAGTCGCCGGGGAGTCATCCGGCTTTGCATAGTCCTCAGGGGGAGCATAAAGGGTTAGTTATCAGTCAGACGTTAACGCATTTGTCTCGAATATTGCCACAACGTTCGTGGGCGGCCGCGACGCCTACTCTGTTGACTCACGGTGCGTTCGATGTGCTGTGCACGCCCGCGCCGATCCTCAATGTTCCGCCAATGCCCGGGATGAGCGTCTGCTCGCCTCTCGAGAGATTCATGAGTTGTGTTTATCTTCGGAGAAGTTTGCAGCGGTTAATTCAGAATGAGGATAATGTATGGTTTTGATTTTGGTTTTATTTTGTTGTTGTTGATGTTTTGTTGTTTTTGCAGTTGCAGTCTATTCCGTGCAATGAACCCGGGGTGGTTATTTTTAAAGTGGAGAATTTCCATTGCCGCGTTAGCCAAAATTCGAATCATTTGCAAACGTTATACTTGAAAATTACACCGACTCCTGAACACAAAGATCATTGGTCGCCCGAAGAATTCCAGATTTTGGAACGATTTTTTGACAACAGAGTGAGTTTGACTGTTTTACGTAAATGAAATTTTCTCTTTCTCTAAATATTTCTATTTAATTGCAGGTGGTGTGTAATCCGTATAAACCCAGTGCTATGTTAGCTTTTGTTCGTATGTTAACGTCGCCGCCGCGCATTCTGAAGGATTTTATTCAAATTATGCGTTTCGAATTGGTAAAAATACAAAACAATTTATTTTAATCGTTTAATTCTAATCACCATTTGTTTAAATTTTTAGTTTCCCGATCGCAACTACAAATGGCAAGTTCATTGGTGTCTAACGATTCCACCTGCAGCGTCTGCGATAGGACCGGTTGGGTCTGTGGGATTCGTCGTTGCGAAAACAAAATTTCTGTTCTTTGTAAGTAAATTTTATTTAAAATCAATTTTCATTTTAATTTAAAAATAATTATTTCAGCTTCAATTGACTCGCCAAATGTACGCGGGCGCCGAACCATTAACTTTAGTTTTACCCTTAGTCCACGACATCATGAACAACACAACGCAGTTGGCCGAACGCCCGGACGTTACACCACCTCCACCTAATCCCGTCATAGCGGCCGCTCTCAAGCGTTTTTCAGAATTCAATCAAAATCCCAGTGAGTGCACCATCGCCACGTCAGTCAGGGAATTATTGTCGAACTTGGTGATTCCGCATTAATGGAAACAATATTTTTAAGTAAAGCAAACTTTATTAAATATCATTAATCTTGTTTCTTTCTCATTTTTTTTTTTACTAATTATGAAAATTTAAATATTTGGTAACTTAATTTGTACACGCAAATGATGAAAATATACTCCACAGAAAAACAGGTACTAGTTATTAGGACTTGATCGAGTCAGTTATCGGTTGTTTATAGTTGTGGACTGATTGGAACGTTCCAGTTTTTCGAAATGTTTTCTTGCATTTCTAATATTGAGACGCGTAGCAGCTGAAGCTATGAATAAACACGGATTAAATTAAGCCCGTAAATGTTAAAATACATCGTACTTATGACTGGATCGGACATGATGACCATTACGTAGGTATTTGGTGTAAACACATCGATATAAGCGGCGAATTCCGAGTTTCGAACTTCCATGCTTTGGAATTGAGCCGCCAAACGACTGAAAATGCGGAAACAAATTAAAATTAAAATTAATCGCATCTAGAATCGAAATTACCTGCAGCTCAATTTAAACTGTTTGATTATGTTGCTGACTTTTTCGAAACGGTGCACGTCTCGATGAGGTCGCCTTTCGCAGTAAGATATCACGAGAAATGTAGCACGTTCGAAAAGGAGCACTTCGTCCGCTTCGATTACTTTGGCAAAACTTTTTAAATTCGATTCTAGTTGTTGCACGTTGGGGATAAGCATATAGACGATGGAAGACCACGCCTGAAACGGGCAAAACTAAATGAAAAAAAGCGCTTTAGAATGCTCTTTTGCGTACTTTGTAGAGGGTTTCGTCCCAAATTGATGTCCGAAAACATGTGCATTCTAAAGGTTTGGATAAACACGTTAGATTTTGCTGTCGTTCGTGAAAAATCTTTATATTCAAAAAAAATAAAAATCAGTTTGAAGGAATTGAACTCAAGATTGTCTTTCTTATCACCATATCTCGCTGATCTTCCTGAACCAAGTCCATTTTGTGCAGTAAGCAAAATATTTTAGCCTCTGGAGAGTTTTGTAAAATTGCTTCTAAACATGATTGGTAGTAATGAACATCTTTCTCCAATTCGCGACTCTCGACGTCGAATACATAAATAAGGACTTCGACGTTTCGGAAAATGTTATCCCGTTGACTCGCGAAATAATTCTCCATGAATGCTTCTTGACTGACACACAAATTTGCATAACGTTAAACAGAATTTCCGTCTCAAACACACACAACTAACTCACCCTCCGCAGTCCCACAAATTGAGCACCAAATTTCCCAAAAATCTAACGCTGGAATATTCGACATCAACTGCAAAGAAATTATAGATAACAAAAATTTTTTGGGGAAAAAATTGTTTCTTAGCAAAACATCGTACTCACTCGTGGCCCCTAGTCGTCTGGTGTCACGTGCAATATAATTTGCAAAAATTATAGAGCGCATACTCGTCTTACCGGAGCCACTTTTGCCCATCAACAGCACCTAAATAAATAAAAATTCTGTTAAGTCATTTGTGCGTGAGTTTATAGCACAAATTACCTTTTTCTTCATTTCGATACTTCGTTCGAATGTGATTACTTTATGGTAAGTAAGTTAACGAGCAGATAAATGCAAGGAAGTGACTACACGTTAGCTTGCTTGTATATTTTTCTTAAGTTACAACTAAATCATGGTCTCCATATCAGTCACATGCTTTATTAATGCTTGCGCCGTCTATCGTTGACGAGTGCAAATACGGTCAAAATTTGTAGTTAAAATTGATTTAATACTTGAAATCTAAAAGGATTAGAGCGGTGATTCGATTTTATTAGTGTTTTTAATATTTTAGAAATTGAGGAATATTTGTTTGTTTAAAATTTAGCAAATTGTAAATAGCTTTTCAAGTTTTTTCACGAACTGTACTCTGGTTCGAGAGTAGTCTCACAAAGAGGGCGATCGAGCGATAGAGCCAAAGCGGTCGAAATTTTCGCGTCGTTAGTCGAAAAAATTTGGTCATTTGTGAATCATTCGTGATAAAGAGAAGAGAGATGGCCTCCGTGAATGATAGCCAAGGTGAGTTCAAAGTCGAATAGACTGGAATTTCTCTCACGGTTTACAACCGTTGCCGCGATTCTAGAGACGCACGAAAGCCGACCTGCAGGGGGTGCTTTCAGCTTTATACTAGATCCTCAAAACTACAAGATTAATTTCGAATTATTGTAAAAATACACGCTCAAACGCTTTATGTAAGAAGAAAAAAATCACGTTTAGTCGTACCAGGTACAAAACACACACAGCCTCATTTTTAACGTAAATTACAACCTCAAATTAAGTTTTTTATTCAATTTATTAACAAAAAGGCGAAAAAAATGTGTAAAAATGAGCAAAAACTAAAAGAAAAATTAAATTTTCTAAGCAGTTAACTTAGATTTAGCATAGGTTTCTGCTATGATAGAAAGGTGGAGCCAGATAGTCTGGGAGAGTGATATTTTCCCAAATGAATCATCAGGTTATTAGTCAAATATTCGATTCCAGGGGAAAAAAAAATCTAACGTAGCACAAAAGTATGAAAAATATATTTATTTTTAAAATAAACCATAAAAAAACTACGACTTAAATCGTTTTTAAAACTTAAAAAATAGCATTAATCGGATTTAAACTCGGAAAAAATGAAAGCGGAGACGTGAAAAGTAAAATTAATTAGTTTTTCCAACGTTTTACTGGTAAATTTGCATAAGTGAGGTAAAACAGGTAGAAATGAATGTGAGCAACTGCGCCGCGCCGCGCCCAGTTTTCAGCTTTTCTCCATGTCCGCCATTGCACACTCGGAAATCAATATTTCTAACAAGTAAGTTCGTTCACACACAGCAGCTTCCATTTCTTATCTAGGGAACCCGGCAGCCGGAATTCGTGTCTGGAACAGTGATTTATAGTCATTTCTCAATTTTTATTGTAATTCTTTTTCTTTCTTTCTTTTTTAAATAAAAAAAACAATTCTCAGTTGTCTTGGTTACCGGCGCATCTGGTTTTGTGGGTTCGCACATTGTCAAATTAATTCAAGATGAAGGATACAAGGTACGAGCTGCAGTTAACACACTCGAAAGTGAAGAGAAGTACCAGTGGCTTAAGGAGTTATGTCCGGAACCCGCTCACCCACTCGAGTTGGTTGAAGCTGACATCATGAAACCCGACTCGTGGGCCAGGTATAAATGAAAATTTAATTATTTTTTTAAAGTGAATTGAGAATTTTTTATTGATTTTTTTTTTATTTTTATTTTCTTAAGTGCTGTCAAAGATTGCGCTTATGTGCTTCACTTAGCGAGTCCTTTTTCGGGTGGATTTGCACCTCATTCCGAGGAAGAATTGGCGCAATCTGGAGTCGAAGGAACCAAAGCCATTCTCCAAGCTTGTGCCGATTCCGGGACAGTCCGCCGAGTCGTTTTGACTAGTTCGACTGTTGCTATTCATGGTAAAAAAAATTATTATTTTTTTGTTTTAAATAAAATAAAATTTATTTTTTTATTATTTTATTTTTTTTTGAAATTAGGCGACACAAATGTGGAGGATAAAGTCTATTCCGAAAGTGATTGGAGCAACATTGACAACCAAACACACGATATTTATGTAAGGAGTAATGTTTTGCCTGAGAAAACCGCTTGGGATTTTGTTAAAGAACTCGAAGGTTTGATATTTAACTCTTTACAATTTTTAACCGATTTTATTGATTTATTTATTTACTTATTTTAGAATCAAAGAAATTTGAATTGGCTGTTGTAAACCCATCTCTCGTTTTGGGTCCAGTTTTTAACGGCGAAGTTACAATTAGCACCGAGGTATAAAAATTGATTGAGTTTTAAAATCATTTATTATTTTAAAAAATTTTTAAGATCGTGAAACGACTTTTGGAACGAAGTTTGCCGACTCCAAAAATCAACTTTTCTATTTGTGATGTCCGTGACGTTGCCATGGCACATTTCAAAGCCATGACGTTGCCGGACGCAGTAGGTGAGTAGAAAATTGAATTAATTTACGCAACAAAATAAATTAAACGTTCAAAAAATGTTTTATTCTACAGACCATCGTCACATCATATGCAGTGGCAACTTGTGGTACAAAGAAGTGGCGCAGATTTTGGCTAAAGAATTCAAACCTCAAGGTTACAATGTTCCCAGTATGAACTGTCCTTACGTTGCTTTGTGGGTGACCGGACTTTTCAATAAAAATGTGAAATCTGTTCTGCCGAGGGTCGGGAAAGAATTCAAGTTCGACAATTCTAGAGTACGAAAAAATTGGTGATTGATTATTTTTCGGTTTAGATTTAAATTTTGTTATTTTTTGTTAGATGAAGACCACTTTGGGCGTGGAGCCGCACGAACTTTCAAACACAATTGTTGACATGGCTTATAGTTTGATAGAACACGGTGTGGTGAAAAAGACGAAAAAATACAAGGGTCAAAAGAAGGATGGAACAGGTGAGAAATTGTTTTTTTAAAGATGTTTAGATTTATTATTTGGGTTGTTTTTTTAGCTCCGACTGAAGAAGGTGATGTGATTATTGAAACTGGTGGCGATGATAAACCAACTGAAGCTGAGGACGACGTCGAAGAGTTAAAAAAAGCGGTTAAAATTGAAGATGGAGACGAACAGGGAAAAGGAGATCATGTCGAGAGTGCAAAGTTGGAGGAGGAAAAGACCGAAACGGAAGGAAAAGTCGATGAAGTCACTACGGGAGAGAAATAACGTGTAGTTAATTAAAAGGGAAAATAAGTTGTTGTGTTTTTTTAAAAGTAAAGGGAGGGAAATATCTTTCACATTGCTTTGAGATGAATTAAATTAAACTGAATTAATACTATATCCATGCTTTAATTTTTTTGAATGTATTTTTTTTTAACTAAAAATAATATTTTTATTTTTTTGGTTTAAAAGTGAAAATCAAGCGCTTTTTTTTTCTCAAGAAAATGTTCTTTCCATGTCATATATGTGATTGTTGCTAACACAGCTGAGACCAAATATTCTCATCTTTTAAGAAAATGCTTTGCCCTGAATTGAAAAGGGAAAGGGTTTTACATAATGGTTAAGAAAAAATAATTTTAATGTTAAAAATTTTAATGTCGGGGAAAGAAAATTAATGTAATGGTAAAACTGACAGTTTGTTGAGATGAATTTTCCAAAAAAATGCTCATTTTTCATAGTAAAAAAGGGTCCAGGGTCCATTTAGTGTTAGATTTTGGAAGAGACGTTTTTTTAAGTCGACAGGATGAAAATAAAAGAATTAAAAATGTGTTGGGGATTTGGGGATAAATTATTTTTAAAACTGCTGATAGTCCGAGTTTTTTATTGTAATTTTTTGATTTTTGCTCATATCGATTCTGTTTGATTTCTAAAAAAAAAAAAAAAATATCATTTTTGAAATGAAATAAATTCGAATTGTGGATTTGTTACATTTCAGAAACTTATTTTTTTTTATTTTTCGTTCCACGGCTGTGAAAAATTGAAATTTTTCTAACGAATATTTTTAAATTTTAAATTGCATGTTTGCGCTCAACGTGGAAATTAATATCAAAGTCAATAAATAAAAATGCAAAAAAAAAACAAAAAAAAATTGCTCTAAGTCAAAATAAGCATAATTTTGCTTTTGACTCATTTTATCTTTTATTTTTATTTTATGAATTGATAAAAATATTTTTTTCGTATGGCTATTTTTCTACTTTTATATGTACTAAGCAGCAAAAACTTTTATAATGTGTAGATCACATTTTAGGCCTGCAAAACCTTTAGATTTCTAACGGCCGTTTTGGACTTAAGCCTTTTTTATGCCGGGGTGAAAGCAGTTTGTGAAAAATTTAAAACGAAAAGAACAAAAAAAAAATACTGTCGATGAAAGATTGTTGTAAAATATTCTGGGTAATGTTTTTACTAACTTTTTAAATTACATTTGGCCCTCGAAATTTCATGTCTACGCTTGGCTGAAATTTGTGGTGCTCTCACACATTTTAGAAGTTACTCGTCGTTCTAGTCGCTGCTGTGTTTTACACACTGTGTGATCTGATCATCTATATCTTTTTTGAATTTAAATTATTAGTATGCTTGTGATATTTGTCAAAGTGACCAAATATGTATTTGAAGCCCAATAAAAATGCAGTTTTTGTCTTGTGTACTAAAGAAATATCCTTGCAGATTCATTTACATCACGACTCACGAGGAAACAAACATGTACGAGTATACAATTTAAATTATGTAACCGTCAAGGTCAAATTTTAATATTTTCCCGCTAGATGGCGCGACCATACCGTAAAGAGGGTTTTCAAAGGTCAAACACAATTAAACCAGCTGACCCCTTTACTTCATGGAGAAGTGAAAACTTCAAATGAACTATCTCGATGTCCGTGTTGACAATTGGTGTAGTTTGCTCGGCTAAACTAATGACAACCTATCTTATCTTCAAATCAGGGCGTCACTGTCTAACGTTTAAACGCTCAAGTCGAGGCTGTTACGTTACTAACAATTAGCAATTAGCACCGTAAGTAAAAGTGCATTTAATTACTCGACAAAAATAAATTTAAGATCTAGTTACAATTCGTCTGAAAATTTACTCAAAGTTTGTACTTTTTTTAAAATCCTTTTCTTTACAACTAAGACTAAAGAGCTTGCCAAGTACATTATGTAACTTTTTATTCGAGTCAATTAATTTTTTGTTACTATTTTATATCTAGGTTTGGGTGCACATTAGACGTTTAAGGATGGATTTAATGGGTGTTAAGTTTGCTCCATTGAATATTCCTTTGGAGAGACGGTTGCAGACTGCAGTTGTTCTCTACTTTGTCACTAGCTTTATATTTTTCGGTCTTTTTGGATTACTTTTGGCATGCTTGCTTCTTTTCACGAGGTTGTACTGGATTACTTTTCTATATGGTGTTTGGTACTGGCTCGATCGTCACCAACCTACTAGAGGTGGTAGAAGGTAAAAAATTCCATTCGGAATTAATAAAAATTAAAAATAATCGTCCCATGGCTGAAATTTCCGGTTTTTTAAGTTGGGCGAGGCCACGTAATTTCCTTGAATACATTTTTCCTCTCGGTTTTACTTTACTTTCCTAGAAATAAAATTTTGGTAAATATTTTCCCATAGGAAAAAAAAATCACATAATTTATTAATTCAGAACTATACTGAAATTAGTAATAATTTTTTTTTAATTTTTTAAAATTTTTTAAAACTTTTTTATAAACATTTGCTATCATTCTGATTACACTATTTGTATTGTATGTTATTTATAAAATTTTTCGATTTTAATCTTCTTTAATATTAAATATTTTTTTTTAGATTAAATTGGGTTCGAAAATGTATCGCGTGGAAATACATGAGGGATTATTTTCCTGTCAAACTCATCAAAACGCACGAACTAGATCCGAGAAAAAACTATGTTTGCGGCTACCATCCGCATGGTGTTTTCTGCGTGGGTGCATTTCTAAATTTCGCAACTGAGGCAACGGGATTCAGCCATATATTTCCGAAAATAAAATCATTTATTCTTACGCTCAATATCCAATTTACATTTCCTTTTTACCGCGAGCTTATTTTGTCACAAGGTAATAAAAAAAAGTTATTACGTAATTAATTATTAGTATATTTGTGTGTTTAATTTCAGGCGTTGTTTCGGTTTCGAAAAAGAGTGTCGAATGGCTGCTCACTGCCGAAGGAACGGGGAACATGATTGTCATCGTCATCGGAGGTGCGAAAGAAGCTTTAGATGCTCATCCGGGGCTCGTGCGACTTACATTGAGCAAACGAAGAGGATTTGTTCGTCTAGCTATCATTCATGGGTTCGTTTTATTTGCATTTTTTGTACGTAGTTTTGGTTCAAGTTTGTTTTGTTTATTTCAGGGCTTCCCTTATTCCAATTTTCGCTTTCGGTGAAAACGAACTCTTCAAGCAAGTCCCAAATCCAGAAGGATCGAAACTCAGGCAGTTTCAAAACTTTATGACAAAATTAATTGGTTTTTCGCCGCCAATTTTTCACGGACGAGGGGTTTTTCAATACAATTTCGGATACATGCCGTTCAGGAACCCCGTTAATGTCGTGGGTAAGTGATAGTGATTTTTTTTTCTTATTTATTTATTTATTTATTTATTTATTTATTTATTTAATTGGAAGTTGGGAAACCGATTGACCTGGTAAAAGACTCGAATCCAAGCAAAGAACTTGTTGATCATTACCACCAACTTTACATCAAAGCTCTGAAAGAATTATTCGATGAACAGAAGAAAAACTATGCCAACTACAACGACGTCGAATTAGAGATAATTTAGAAACGAACAAAGTTTAAAAATTTGTAACTTCTTATCATTTTGAAAGGAAAAACAACAGAGTAATATATATTTTTTATTGATTTAATAATTTGTGATAAAAATGTAATTTACAACCGCATTCTTTAAATGCAATGCTGCCATCTGTGGTCCTTAATACGAACGACTATCCCGGCTCAATATTCTACCTGAAGACCAACACAGAGCGTTTGGATTTCAAACTTTTCCAAGTGGTTTCTAGTCTTTTGTATCGAAAATGTCAAATTAAAGATATTTACAACTAAGATCAGCTCCGTTTTTAACACCATTTAAGCACTAGTAATTTTATTCACGCGTAAACGCGCGCCAGCTGCAGCGAGTATCGGTCTGCGGCTACCCAGCCCCCATCTAACGCGTGATGGTGGCAATCAGGTAAACATGGGTAGCAGAAGAAGCGAGCGATGCTGGCGAGATTAGCATGAAAAATGATGTCGCATGGGCGCGTGGCGGTATGGATATTTCTGCTGGCGTTATACGGGACGACTACAGCCAACTTGAACCTTTTTATTAGTCCCGCCGAAGTGAAGAAGCTGCTCGGTGAGTGTTTAGTTTGCCTTTTTTCCATGTTTATTCTGCTTGCTACCTTCGTCAGGTCGGTGCGAAACATTTTCCCGCAATTTGAAAGTTCCAGTAGCGAGTGAATATTTCATTTCGTCAAAAAGAACGAAAACAAATCGGATTATTTAATTTGATTAACTTTTAATTAATCGTAATGTTTGGTTTTTTTATTTATTTTTTTTTTTTAAACTTTTGAGGGAGATTATGGAAATTGTGGCAATTAGTTCGAACGTAATTGGAAGTGAATAGAACGAGATTAAATTCGTTTTATTATGATTCACTGATATAAATAAGAAATTATAATGTATTGTGTTCTAGTTGTTTCTAGTTGGGGTGTGCTGAGCTGTCAGTTTTGAGTGAGTAATGGCTCATCTTGAAATGACAGACATTTTTCTTTGGCCTTAGGAAGTATCTTTAAAAAAAATTAAGCAAATAAACTAAACAAACTGTGCAAATATAAAAACAAATAAAAAAAATAATTTTTAGAAGTTTATTTTTTTTTTTCGAAATATGTTCTTTATTTTACAGTAGCAGCTGGTTTGGGCCGACTGAATAATTAGATTGGGTCAACTGATGTTTGTTTTTTCTATATTAGTATTCCGACACCAGTTGGCAGTTTGTTTAATTTGAAATACTGTTCGCTTTGACACCAGGTGTTTATTTATTTATTTGCTTGTTTTAACCATGTTTTTGCTGTTATTTCAGCGGGAATTTACACCAATATTTTGGCATGTGCCAAAAATAAAGTGTCACTAACTCGCACGACATTTCTTGACAGAAATTCGAATCCCCCCCCCCTCCACTTTAAACATGAAAAGAAAAATATTAAAAAGTGTGAAAAAAAATGGAAATGATTTTTTCCCCTTTTTTCTATGTGTAAAAAGATCTGCATTGACGATGGAAAACTGCAGAACCAAATAAAAAAAAAATACACACAAGAAAAGAAAAGAGGTGGGAGTTAGTAAAAAGGGGGATGTAAAGTTGGGGGATAAGCGAGAGGGGGTACTGTCAATCTTGTTGTCAAGGAAACAAAGATTATAATTCACACTCACAGCTGCTGGAAGAAGAAATCAATAAAATTTACAGATATTTCTTGAAACATCCATTACCACACTTTTATCTCATTTATTCAATCCCCTCTGGTGGCAGAAAAGTGATTTTTTTTTTCTCCCTTCTTCGCCTCCCCCTCGTAACTTTTGCATTTTATTTCTTACCAAATTCAAATAAAATAAAAAAATAAATTTTTTTTTGAGTCCCCCCCCTCCCCTCTAAAAATAGTGACAACTGACCACTTTGCAATTTCACCCTTTGAATCGGTGTGTGAAGGGGTCCCTCCCTCGTCTTTTGAGTTGCGAGTTCGCAACCCCCCTTTTTTACCCCCTGCACATGGTCAGCTGCACAATGTCTCTTTCCCTCTTTCCTCCTTTCTTTAGCCACACCTCGGGCGAATATTGGGGGGTGTGCAAGTCCACTTGGATGTCAAAAGGGCAGAGAGACAAATTTTTCCCGCGTTCGATTCAATCTCCTCGCATTTCCCCCTCGCGCGTCCATTTCTATAGCCGGTGGAGGAAAACCCACATCTGTTTGTGATGTTAGGCCTAAATGCAGAATTAGGATCAAGCCTGTCTGCATACTGCCGCGGTATTTGTCGCGGAAACACGGCAGAAACGGTCCGTTTTGCTTGTTATCGATGGGGGAACTGAAGCGTCGTTGATTTTTATCTGCGAAAACGAGAGAAACGGGAATAAAATTGGTTTTAATTTGCAACTTTTGCTTGGATAATTGGCCTTCATGTAGTTATATCGGAAAACAATTATGAAATTCGCTTTTAATGGACGCCCATGATTTTCTCATTAGGGTTATATTCGAAACGAGAGAGCAGTTAAATGTTTTATTTATTACCTCGCTTCGCTCAACCGACCAATATGCAATGCTTGTAAATAAGGAGAATTATTTCGCCCAAGATGCAGCTTTTGTAAGGCCTAATGAAGGCACTTTGTTTGAGTTTGCTCAAATGCACCAAAAACTCAGCTCATTATTCCCCCTGGCGGCGCTGAGTGGAATTTTTTCAAATTAAAAGGAATGTCACTCACAAAAAAAAAAAACACCCACCCACTCCCAAACACTCCCTCGCTTGTCTCGTTCTCTTTCCCTCGTCCCGAACGCCCATTCACCCAGGAAATTAAAAATTTTTTTTTCTCCCCTTTTTTTTGTAGCCCCGTTTTAGTTAGGTGGGCAGAATAAATAGCGATTGTTAAAATAAATTGAGTCGTACACAAAAATGGGGGAGAAATAGCGAGTCGTTTGATTCGCCATTATTTTTTCCTATATAAAATTCACGACCGAAAGTTTTACAAAAAAATTATTTAATTGCATCTTTCTGTGTGTGCCACAGGTGGCCGAAGTATCAAGTAATCTCAAGCTCAAACCTCTTTTAAGTGTATATTTTTCGGCTTCCGAGCTAGCTTTGGTTTTTAACCTTAAGAAAACGTCAGTTTTGGGGTAAATAAATAGAGAAATAAACGGTTTTGGGGGCATAATTCGATACAAGAAGTATTAGGGTGTTAACTCGGGTGTAAAAATTTTCTAATGTTCCATTGCGCCGTATTAGAGGAGGAAATTCAATAAATCATTTGTTTTATGTCCATAGGGGAATGCAGTTTATTGCATTGCATCGATACACTATAACCGATTTTTATATACGGTATATATATATTTAAGTTGAAAACATCTTGGAATTGATATAAAACTTGTAAAAGTTTAACGAGATGCAAAATTGGTGAAAATTGCATAGGAAATTGGTATCCAGAGAGTTGGAAATTGGTTTTGCAACTTTGAAATGATGAATAATGGGAGAAAGTAGACGAAGAAAAAAAAGAGAATAAATCAATGTGAAGGAAAAGTTAATTTTATTAGGGCCCATATTATCTGAAAGGAAGTTATTTTCAAGTAAAAATGATCCCTGAAAGTGCAAGTACTCAACTCTTTGACCTCAAGTTTTGATTTAGAGAAAAAAGTACTTAAGCTTTTTCCCTCTTCCCTTCGCCCTCAACTCAATTGGGGGTGGAATTGAATGTGGGCTTGGAAGGGGGTGGTGAAATGTGAGTCCATTGGTGCATGACGGGATTGGATTTCTCTGTCCGGTGTATTTTTTTTTTCGGTGCCACCCACTCCTCAGATGTTGGTCAAAAGCCCATGTCCACAATGACCAGGAAAGAGCAAGGGAGCATCCATCATTTTCTTGGTCCCTTTGTTTCCAGCGAAATGTTTTAGGGAGCAACTGGTAATTCCGGAAGCACCTAGCAATGATTAATGGCTGCTCCCCTTTCCTTAATGCTGGGAAGTTTGCTCTGGCGGACATGCTAGTTTCCGGAGGGATCTTCTGCCATTTTTCTCATGGCGCTCCTTGGGCAAAGAGAGTCTCTTAAAGTTAAAGGTTGGTTGGTGGTGGGGGAGTTAAATTGCCAACTTTACACCCACACCACAATATATTGGGCAAGTTGCCAGTGGGAAAAAGTTTTTTATGTTGTTGTTTGTGAGGATATTTGCCCAACTAGTTTGGTCTGTAGCAAGAAATGGGCGGAGCTGATTTGGTGTTAGTCAAAGTTTAAATGATGGCTTTAATGTTATTAGACGAGTTTTACTGGGCTTTTAGTACGCTCAATGTTTTTGCTTTCGATGCTTTGTGACTCCTCTCTTGCAATTGGATTTTTCCAGCCTTTTTATGATTTTCAGCATTCTATTAAGATAATTGCCTGGATATTTTTCCATAAGGGTATTAGTCAAGTTGATTACGAGTATACGATAAGCGGACTAACTAGTCCGAAGTTAGAGTTTTACCGAAAGACCGTATTGCTAACTGGAATGAAGTAGAATTTTTTGTTGGAATTGAATCCAGCTAGTGGTTTTTTGTGTGTTTGTTTGCTTGTTGATTGGATGTTGTTTTTTTCTCTGGTGGCTTTAGTTACTTTAATATTTAATTAGTAGTGCGCTGTATTTTCAAAATTGGTGCTTGGAGACCCTTAAATGATATCACTAATGAGTATAATGGGAAATCTTACTAACTAGCACTGTGAAGCTTTTTATTTGTTTTGTACTGAGGTACAATAATGATTTCTCTGGAGGTTGTATCGACTAATCTAGCAAATGCTGCCTTTTTACACCCGCATTTGCAACATTTATCACTGGGAACAAAGGTTAATGCACAAGCAGACTTCCAAGACTTGTCCATTCCTGAAAGTTTAATGAATTTTTGAAAAAGATTAAAGAATGCTTTCATCTTGTGCACAGCATAGCTTCACACATGTATTATAAAGTGTAAAACCGACACAATAAAAAGCATAGTTTAGCATGGTTTCATGGGCTTTTTGGATGCTCGAATTCAACTTAAAGTGTTTAAAATAGAATTTTAGAATTTTTCACATTCCATCGGTGTGAGGTCTTTCGTCCATTTACGATTCGGTTAATGCGTGCCAAGTGGGAGGGAAACTTTGGTCACTTTCCTGGAAATGTGCAATTTGCAAACAAACATACCAGACTATCAGTTTTAGACTTTTAGTCTTGGCAGAACAGCTATGCTTTTAGATTTTGTCGCCCTAACAACAATTCCAAACTGAACTGCACCTAACCTGCGGCTGGGAAACAAGTACAGTAACCACTCTAGCTCTGGGGTCACTGGTCCTATTTGAGGCAATATTTATTTTTCTTGTTTGTAAAGGCTGCGACACAAAACGAAAGATAATGATGTCACGGGATTCTCCACTGCAGGAGCACTCAATGTACGAAAAGTATACGTAAGCAAAATGGTCCGACTAAAAGTGAAAATTATTTTTTGGTGAATTAAACAAACTCTGATTTACGGACTGTCTGGTAAAATTCGCTGTTCGATGTCTAGGGTTTCTCCTAGTGGCAAAACATGAAATTACTCATAATTTTAATTGCCAGCATACAGTTTTATTGAACATGACTGTTCATATGTGCATAAACTTCTAATGTCCAATTATGCGAACAAATCGGTTTTATGAACACCCATGTTCTCCAATTATTTTGGATAATCGGGGCGCTACTGTAATCGGATGCTAAGAAATTGTGCTTAAATGCTCAACTCAGTTTCCAGAGTAGTTTTCTCTAGATCTGGAGTCATCTGACGTACTGAGTGCTTGGTACCTTGTACTTTTAAAACTGAAGATGTAAGGAATGTCATATATCTGGCGTTTGTAACCAAATATCCTATTATTACTGGAATAAGATCAAAGGAAAGTGACTACAATACGGTAGTAATTGCATACTATTATGTCAGAAGTGTGTTTGCACTGCAGGATTTTATGGTGTCCAACTGCTTTGGTCAGCTGAGCAAACATTGGAGCATACAAAGCTGTCTAAAACACCCTAAAGTTAATTATTAGCCATACTACACACATTTTGGAGTTTCCCCATCAACACTTCTGCTAGGGTTAACACATCTTTGCACCATTAATCTATTAAGATTGGCAATCAAGAGGTTTGTTTGACTATATTTCTTTCAACTGGTTTTAAATTTGATTTTTTTTTTTTCTTAAATGTTGATCGATTGCTGTTGTAATTTTTGGCAAATACGAAAATATTTCTATAAAAGAGAAACTTGTGATTACATCGCCTTTTTCAATTTTCAGAGAACTCAAGAAATCAATTTTATCACTCCGGAAATTAAACTGTCACAGTCGCTATACGGACTCAATGACAGAAAAAGATTACAAATTGCGATGTGGAATAATTTGCGAACAATTTTTCAAGATAAAACGCGAACAATGCCAACATTTGTCCGTATTCAATTTTCCAGTGCCATCACCTTGATTGAACAATCGCCAATTTCACAAGCTGTTGTCGACATCCCGAATCGCAATTAATTCAAGCTTCATTACCCCATTTAAACCAGTCACATTGATTGATATTACACTCGCAAAAAAAATACAAGAATATAAATAAATAAATAAATAAATCAAAATGTTTCACAAAATCCGGGCTATTTTGGGTCCTTGAAAAACGAGCAGCCCTCCAACAGTTCGTGAATACTGAATAGCCCCTAATATTCATGGACATTTTTTTTACCCCCTGCAGTTTATGGATGAGTGGGATAAATGTACCCCTCAGAGTCATTTTGGTGGACAGTGTTGGTGGTCAATGATAAAGAAAGAGGGTCTTTTGATCTATGATCACCTTCATTTCCTTCTTGATGCCCATCGTTCACTACTTTTTTATGCACTTTGCTGCACTTATGACATCATCCCCTTATTCCATCTTCCCTTTCCATTCTAATATGGATTATTATTGAATTTCGTATCAACTTGCACCTGTTTTATTATTCACGCACTAATAGTATTATCAATTTTATTCTTTGGCACGTTCTGGTGTTTGTCTCCCCTAGTACCCTCTTTTTTTTTTTTTTTTTTATCCTCAGCTTCTTTTTGAGCCACCAATCCGGGGTGTTCCAATTAAGTCTCGTATTTTTCGTAATCCGGTCGAGTATTCAATGTTCAAAACATGGTCTTAATCTTCTTGGGTTTTTTTTTTTTTTAAATTTTATTTTGTATTATTATTCAAACATGGTGTTAGTATTGGCACCCTTCTCCATTTTGATTTTAATGAGGTGCAAGGGTTTGGATTTTTCCTTTCCGGTTGGTCTATAAATTTTTAATGGCTTTGTGGACGATAGAGACAATGATTGGGTAAAGGGTTTCAGTCTTGACGAAGAATTTTTTTTATTTATTTTATTTTTTATTTTTAAATTTATTTTTTTTAAATAAATTATTATTATTATTATTATTTAGATTTTGGATGGTGGGAATGTGGAATTTATTTATTTATGTCTGGCTTCCATATCTGCGATTTTTCAAATGTTGAGCAATTAGCAGCAGACCGAATCCGTGTCGCGTCGAAATGTGCACCTAATTTAGTTGAATTATTCCGTTACGATGTGACGCTTGAGCTATTGCTCGTATGAATTGCAGTCGTCAAAACGAGACCTGTTTACGAGCCTACCATTCAATTACATAATTGAACCTAGAAAAATACTTGGAACTCCGTATCTATGTAATTCCTTGGTATTGAACATTTTTTCTTGTTAGTACGCCAACAACTGCTCGAAATTATTATTTTCCTATGGAAATTTTAATACTTTGATTCCTTAGAGCTTGGTATATATTGAAAAAGTTGAATTGAACACCACAAAAAGAAGAAAAAATAAAACAAAGTCTAGAACTAGAAATGTTTTGTTTCTTTGTAGTGCAAAAGCATATTTAGGGACACGACCAGCAAGACGAATGAAAAAAGGAAAAAACAATCAAGTTGATGTGCGCAATATGTGAAAGCGAAGCTTTGACAACTCCCATTACACGCTACTTAGCCCGAGTTGAAAAATTATTTCTCAAGATAAACACAATCGTCGAGACTTTATCTTGCAACAGAACATTTGGCCCACTTAAACTCGTAATCTGCAATCTCCACACAAGCACATTTTGATGACTATGACATCATCGCGCACGTGGATTAATTATTATTCTAATAAAATGAGCTTATTTTATTTTATGGTCTTCTTGGGTGAAATTCGCCGCTAGAGCGGGGAAGAAAGCGAATTGATGTTCATTCCTTGGCTTCTTGTACCTTGAAAGATGGATTACGGCCATTTTGGCATTATTCTTTGGGTGATTTGCTGTCACTTGTTGCAGATGTTTGTGTCTGGGTGGGTGTGTCTGTACAAGTTGGGCTATTTGGCACTTGGTGGGGAGTTTTAATGCAGATGTTGCATCGAGTGCAGCGGAGGAAAAATAGTTTGAAGTTTGAAGTTTTAGTTTTATGGGAGCAGTAAAAGCAAATCGAAGTTGTTAACCCCTGCTTTGGAATGTTCTTGTTAAATGAATTTGTTTTTGTTTTGCGAGTGAGTAAGTGAGAAAAAGACATTTTTCATTCGGGTTTGAATGTGTTTCTATCTTTGCTTTTGGTTTATGCGCTCGTAAATCAGTCTGGGTTTGAAATTATGATTGTACTATGATCCACTTTTGAATATTGGAAATGGATGGGACGAAAAAAAATATATGGTTGTTTAAGCAAAGTGGAATGATGCAAATGGATAGTGAATCACAAGTTGAGTAGATTTGCTCTCGTTTTTGCACTTGCTACGAGGCAAATGGAAATAAAAATGTAAATTACACCATGGGAGATTATTAAGTAAATTAGATTACGTTTCAAAGATAAATTAATAATATATTTTCAATGGGGAAGACCGAATTTTCATGTTTAAATTACCGGATGCTATTTTGGGGGAAATAATTTTATTTTAAATAATTTTTTTTTTTATTGCGAGAATTTAAAAATAAAAATTCACATGCAATTTTATAAGTAAAAAAAAAAATTGTAAAAAAAATTTGAATTACCAGTTACCACATGTGATTCAAGATTGAACGCAAGATAAAGAGGAACATACAAATTAATTACAATTTCTTAGAAATCGTCCTACATAAATAAAGAAGGGAAAAAAACGTCTGTGGTCCTGCTGATTAGGCTGAGCAAATTGTGTTAGACCCAAAAAAAATGTCACCCTTGCAAAAAAAAAAGGGGGGGGTTGAAAGAAAAATGCAAATGATTCACACACAGTCCCCCAGATGGAAAACCAGTGCGTGATAACCCTTTGTCGCCATTTTTTTTTTTTTTTTTAAAAAAATATTATTTTTTCAATTAACATTCCCCATTGCAAAACAAACTGACACTCACAAAGAGAATGTGCAAAAGAAAAGGACACTTTTTAATTAAGAGGACACGGAATGCAAATTAAAAGCTGTAAATCAACCCAGACAAAAACTGAGGGGTGGGGACACCGAATAGATGAGGGGGAGAGTTGTGTATTTCTATTCTGATATCTGACCCGTCGTTAGGCTTCTCTGCACAGCGCGGGAACGATTTTCATTTCGTTTTATTTTCCTTATTTCTTTTCTTTTCTGTGAGGGAGCTGTAATTAGCGTGTTTATTCAACAGCATGTGTTAGGGTGTGAGAAATAGAATGAAAAAGAAGTGGGTGGGTGAGTTTCCTTTCCTGTCATTCGCTATCTGCGCTGGTTATCAACATCTGGCTCGCACATTTTCTTCTTTCTTGTCTCATTTTCTTGCTGTTTTGATGAATTGAAATTGGGGCTCGCATCCTAGACTTGTAATTAGGTGATGTCATAATGTGGATTTTTGGTGAAAATGAGTCGAGGTGCTGGATTACTCGGGCTGCTGGGTTTATATTTCAATTTTTTTTTTTCCTTGGGAGTGTTGTAAGAGGGAAGTTTGTTAAATGGTGAGAGAATTTTTCTGATTGCGCAGAATTTTATACGCGAATGATTATTATTCTTCATGCCAAACACACACGAGTGTAGGTAATAACATTCTGTCAGTGCCGCGCTGGATCTCTGAATCCACAGCCAGAATGATAATATAGAAATGGAAAAACGTGTTTACGCGCATAATGTAAAATCTAATTGCACAAATGGTCGCATCAGATGTAAATAAAACGTTGATTGGGGTTTTAGAAAGTGATAAACATTCAATTCCTCGCTCACCCTTCGCTCGCTCACCCCTGGGAAAAACGCGCAACACTCAAATGAGACGTTTGGTATTTCCAGATTTTTCCAAATTGGTATTTAAAAAAATATATATATATTTCCGCCATGTTTTTCGATAGTATCGGTTTTGTTATGACAACGGCGTCATTTCTTTTTTCTATCTACAGTGCTGTAATGTCAATTTGTGTTTGCTCTTGCTTGTGACACGTCTTGAGTATTTTTATACTCTTTGTGTTCGTGTCACTTCCACCAGTTGTCAGCTTTGGAAAACTTTCCTTTTTGTTTTCCTACATACATCTAACGTGGCTCTTGACATTGCTTTTATTCCCCCCAGTCTTGCGGAATATGGACTCCCAGGAGAGCTAAAAAAGAAAAAAAAAGGGGAAAAACGACAAATTCTGACAAGCAAAGTGCAGCCAATACGACGTAGATGTAATTTTAAATTCAAATTTATTTTTTATTTGGTCAGATGGGGTTGTCGGGGATGAAAAAAGGGTGTTCCAGGTATATGGGTCTAATTGGTCAATTTCCAAGTCTATATTTATCCAGTCCTTTCAAGTGTACCCCTTTTTTTTTTGTATAAAAACACAAAAAAAACGAGGAGGGATGAAATATTGCGGGGGTGAGGATATTGGGACATAAAATGTGTGTGTGACACATCCCCATTGGAAATATTGAGGGTAGGGGTTAATGCCAGCAGGAGAGGGGTAAATGTTTGCTGGGGGATGCGAATAGAATGAAAGAAAAGAGGGCTCGGTACATAAAAAAATGAGTTACCTTGTGTACACTTTGCTTTGTCATTTTTTTTCGCCGAACCCTTTGTGACCAGATGTGTCGGGCAAGTGGAGGTGACACGAACCTGATTTGTGTGGGGGTGTGGGGGTTAAGTTGTATAAAAAGATTGTTGGGGGTAGGAGCATAGAGTGGGAAAAAATGGAGTGCTCAAGGTAATCCACTATTCTTTTGGGTGCAATTTGCCAATGGTCAGCGAGTGGTCAAGTGGAAGTGAGATGGTGTTGGCAGTTGAGGATTGGGGAGGGGGTGGGGGGTGGGCAGGCGTTCGCATTAGATGTCAAGTGGGAGGTCATCTGTCTTGGTCAAAAGGTCCGAGTGGCGCTGATGGCTAATCTACTAGGTGTCTATAGTCGATCGGATTGACCGCTTGACCACATGGGTTGGTGGTTGGGTGGTTTTTTGAGTTTGCATGAAAGATGGCGGATTGGCATTTCGATGTGGTTTATAGAGGAAGTAATTTTATAATTTTACATTAGAAGTTATCGGAAATGTCAATAAATATCAGCGGAGGATGTGGATTTTTGAAAGCTTTGGCTTTAATTAAATATCAGTTGTGACAAGCTGCTGCTAGTTTCGGGTTTGGCGAAGCGAAGATGTGATAACATTGAAAAGCCGTTGGGTTTTCCAAGAATTTTTCCAAGAATTGTTGTTTTTAAAAAAATTAAAATAAATAAAATAAATTTTTTATTTGGTTGTGAAACGTTTGTTTGTGTAATGATTACGTGAGTGGGAAATAAAAAAGTCGAGAATTATTTATTACGTGTCAATATTTTCAAGGAAAACAGGTTTTGTTTTGAATAACACTGCTGATTCAATGTATTGGAAGTGGAGTGGGTTAATCTGTGGAAATTCGATCAAGTTCAAGCACATGTGTTGTAAGAATGTTGGTCACGGTGAGGATTATGTTAAAGATGAGTGTTTTTTATTTTGCAATAAAGAGTGGATGATTTATTACACGTGTAAGATGTTTTATCGGAAAGGAAGAACCGGTTTTATTTCAGTTTTACTCGTGGTGCAATATCGTCAAGACAAAACTCAAGATGGTGTTGAAGATCGAGGCGTTGCTAGTGATTTTGATTATTTTGGGCCATGTTGCGTGTGAAGAAGAAATAAGGTATATATATATAGAAATACATATATATAAGCAATAATTTAGTTTTGGGTTTATGTAAAACGAGTTTTTTTTTGTTTTTTTTTTTGTTTTTTGCTGCCAATAGTTGCATTGAACGAGGGAAATGCAACGAGCATTCAGACTGTTGTTCTGGCGATTGCATGCCACTGTACGATGGCTTGATAATGGTTTGTTCGGATTTCACACAATCGATGAGATCGGAAGAATGAAATAGCTATTTTTTGGTTCAACAAATGTAAATAGATTTAGTTACAATAAAACAATTGCGTTTCTGTAAATAAATCCTCTTGTTACTGAAATCCACAGTGTTTTATATCAGTTGGAGTTCGGCTTATTTGCATTGCAGGCTTGCAGCATTGACAAATGACGGTTAAGTTTGCTTTCATTTTTCTGGCTATTGCACTTGGTTTTGGATTTGCTATCGATATTCACGAAACTGCAAAGTTTGTCCTTAGATTGCCATTGTTACGTAAATTGATTATGTCGAATATTTGAATATTGGAATATTTTCTTTTTGCGTATTTTGTTTGCAGGTATTTCACAGGACACACCCGTGTATGGTAGGATGATGTTTAGAGCTGCAAACAGTTCCGTTAAGTGGATTAAGAAGGATCTTTCACGGTCCAGCACACCGAAATCAAAATTCTAATAATTTTACATACTTGACATGCATGTATAAGAATCGTAAATGGAAAGTTATTGCAGTTGTTGGTGTTTAACTTTGATGTAACAAGCGGTATTTGGTAACAATACACTCATAAAGGGGATTTTAAACTCCATTGTGTTGATGTTTAAGTGGCTTTTTATACGAATTTATTGATGCAAGTTAGCTTACACTGCACTTGGTTGTATAAATAAGCTGATTAGTTTGGAAAAGTAGGAAAATGAAGTGGTTTCGAGGGCTCAGTCTTGTTTTCATTGCGTTTTTCTACACTTTGAGTGCGGTTGAAGGGTGAGTTGATGAAAGAAGTGTTTTTCTTTGATTCTTTTGAAATTACTTGTTTATTTTATTAGCGCTTGTAAAACTAGAGGGCCGTGTACAGCCAATCAAGAATGTTGCTCCGGCAACTGTTATTCATTCAACAATGGCATGTTTTGTGCGTCTAAGTCCATTGTTAAAGGAGAAGATTTTATGCGACTGAATAGTTTAGTATAACAATGAATGCTTGTTAGTGTTGAGGAAAATGAAGCGCGCTATGTAAAACAATGGGATTGTGTAAATACCGAAGAAAAGTGTTGTTTTTGAATTAAATTTTTGAATTAAAATGGTGGCTTTTATTTTCTTTATTCTATTGATTTTTTTACTCAAGGATCCCTCAAGTAGAAGTAATAATTAAATGGTTTTTGGGTTTGTTTGGCCGGAATGATGAGTCGAATTTGTAAGCTCATCTGTGTACTTTTTGTTTTTCTTATGAACCGTTTTCTTACGGCTCAGTCCATTTGACCCAGATGCAATTCAATCCACCAATCAATCTATTGCCAAGGGAAATCACTCGTGATAGACCACTCGGTAAAAGCAAACGCATCAGCTCTGCTTGCTCAATAAGAAGGGAAAAAAGAAATCTGATTCACATGCGTTCTTGCCTCCACACACCCCTCCCACTCGTCCTATAAAAATTATTTATATCTTTGAATTTTTTGATAATGTTTTATGTTCAAACCGAATGGCCGTGTTGTGATATAAAAATTGGATTAGGGCATTGTGAAACAGCATCTGTTATCGCATGGCAATAATAGTTATTAGGCCTAAAATGTGGAGATAAAAAAATGTATAAAATAGAATTTACAGGCGTGCATAAATGTTGTATATGTGTGGAAATATAGTGTATTTATATTTGTTTGTGCAGTTGTTATTGATCTTGCACGGCCGTTACACGTAGATAAAATATGGAGGAGAAGAAAGTGTTTAATAATTTAAAATGGCAGAGTCGATTCGGAGTAATTGATGCTGCTGGCTTTTGAGTTATATGCTATTGATAATGTCTGTTTGCTGTTATTTATTACATGTTGATAGTCAAATTGTTTTTATTTATGGATCACGAGATTTTGTTTGGTGTTTTGACCTTAGGCCTTAGCTGTGAAGAGGCATGGAGATGAGGTTTGGTTGAGGTTCATCACATTTGTGTATGCAGCGCCTATGAGAAGTGCATTGGAGGCCCTGGCATCTTGGTTTAATTGTTCATACATAAAAATTGAATGGTTCTGGTAAAACAAAATGATTGTTTTTGGTCTAAAAATGGATTTTTTTTTGGTCTAAAAATGGATTTTTTTTGGTCTCAATGAATTTTTTGGTCCGCAAAATGGATTTTTGGTCCGAAAAATGGATTTTTGATCAATAAATGGATTTTTGGTTAAAAATGGATTTTTGGTTAAAAAAAATGGATTTTTGGTTAAAAAATGGATTTTTGGTCAATAAATGGATTTTTGGTCCGAAAAATGGATTTTTGGTCTCAGAATAAATTTTTGGTCCGAAAAATGGATTTTTGGTTTTAGAATAAATTTTTGGTCCAAAAAATGAAACTTTTTCCTTGCTCAAGGGGATGGTTATAGCCCGTGGATCCGGGCAACCACAAATGACTAAAATCCATAAATGCACAAAGCCTAGATTTTTTTAAACCATTTATTATTTACAATATTAACATTACGCTAATTATCTAGTTGCAATTTTTTCTTTCTAACTCAACACCCTGTAGACTTTTGGAGCTCGGACCAAGTGACTCTACTAGTCCTCTGTAAAATCCTACCCTTTCTCCCCGAAGCCATCAGCAATGGTATAACAAAAACACTATGGAAGTTTCATTTCATCGAGTGTTTTTACTTGTACGAAAGTGCATTGCGGTTAAATTGTGGGTTCAATTTGTCAGCTGACTTGTTCCGCGATTTGACTCTATGGCCTTTTGCCCAAAATGTTTGATAGAAATATAGAGCTCCCATTTGCAGAAATCACAGTTAGGAAAGTACGGGTTGAGTCGGACCAATAGACGGGTGTGTGGAGGGATGCATTCATGAGCATAAATCGTTTCTGGCACTGTAGTTTCCATGGCAACACACATTTCTTCTTCTTAGCTTGATGGCCAATCTGGAAAATGGTCTTTGACGACGCTAACATTTCTTTCTTTTTCCTGCCATTAAACTTTTGTATGGATGAGAATGAAGTGCTTGGCTTTGCAAAATAAAAGAAGAATATAAAAAAAAATACATTGTGATTTAAAGCGAGGGAATGGGGCAAGTATATAAACAACAGGGACGAGGAAACTTTTGTTTTGTCTTTAGAGTTTTGTCCCTTAAAATATAAATGGAGCTTAATTATGCAGAGTACTGAGGTGAAATATGAGTCTGCAAGCGAATTTGTATAAGAGAAGAGGGTTTGAATGGAAGGGGTTGCGAATGGGGTGTGTTAGGTCGTGTTGTATAAGCCTAATTTGATATTTCCAGGACATTTGGAAGTGAAAAAAAATTGCATTTTTATTAGTGAGTCAATTATTTTTTGCTCTTTTTTTCATAAAAGTGACAAAGGGGATAAAAGGGGAAATTATTACAAAATGTATGGATGGAAAGAGGGGGTTGTAATGTATTCAGATTGAGGCTCAAAGGAGTGAGGGTAAATGTTTGTAGTGACACATTGTGCTGGTTAATGGCACTTTTTTTGAATTTTTTGAATTTTCATTGAAAGTGGGTGGGAAAAATGCACTTTTTCACTTCGGGTATGAAACAATGGTTTTTGTGTTGGATATTTGGAAAAATAAAATTTAGAAACTTGTGAATGGGGAATTTAAATCGATAAAGTTTGTGAAATGTGGGTGGTGTGTGCAGTATTGAGTTATGTAGTTTATCACAATGGCGCAGTGCATTGCTCGCCCTCTTTTCCCGCTCTCTGGAAAAAAAAAAACGATCTTCAATTTTCTGATAAAGATTAGTGCGCGCTCCCTCATCCGTTTCCTTTAACTTTTTTTTTATAGACATTTTTCACTTAAGTTTATAAAGTTTGAAAATTGCGGACAATTTTGATGACACAACAAAATAAATATCAGTACTTAAAGTTAAGTTTCTTGTTTTTTTGGGGGGTATTTTTCTTTTTTTTGGGGGTTTCTTTGTGAATCGTTTATCTAGTTAGAAGAGAGAGAAAAAGGAAGCAATTCTAAAGTTTTCCGCTAAAAAGATTTCTTAGAAAATTGGAGAGAGAAGTGGAAGGAAAGTGGATCCCGGAAGAAAAAAAAGAGCATCTTACATTTGGAGGGTCATGAAGTGGAAGAAGAAGCAGAAAATGGGTAAGGGAAGAGGGTTGTTTGAGCACAAGTAGGGGAATTTAAGGCTGAATCAGAAGAAATGGAATCAAACAAAATTTGCTACACAATCATTTTTTTTTTCCTTCTAAACAATTGATTGGATTTTATTTTATTTTTTTATTTTTTTTTAGGGCTGGCCAAAGTCTCTTTGGACATATTGTTAGTGGAAATTGAAGTGATGTCTGTCTGTAGCAGAGCTGAAGGGTATTTGTTCGGAAGAGGTGAACAGTTGACAATGGAAATGTTTTAAATTTGAATTGCAATGTCACGAATGCGAGTTTATCTTTCATATGTGATGAATTGAAATGTAAACAAATACGAGGCGAGTTCAGAGTTGAATGACTAGCGATTAGTCATGCGAATGTATTATTTAAGGCTTGTTTATTTTGCTTTGTTTATTCCTTGGAAAATCCACAAATTATGTTTTGCTCAAACTGTTTGAATATTTCAAATGTTTCTGCGCATGAGTGGAAATTAAAACTCATTACTCACAGTTGATAATACGGGACTTCGCATCTGCCATTTTTATGTAAACAATGTTGTTCTGGACAAATGGCGGCTCACCATGAACTACAGGCGTTAACCCATTGTTGGAATGAAAAATGACAACGGAATGACGTCATTTTGTTGCATTTTGGCTACAGCTGGCGCCGTAATCACCAGGCAAGAATGAGGGGGTTTTCATTAATGGAATGATTCTAGGATTGTGCGATTGTCACGATTTTGCGCTGAAGCGATTATCACGTGACTCAGCAATCCACCAATCTCGTGAATAAACGAACCCGTGCCCAGCGGACTAGTTCGTAATCCCTCCACCGACTGAATAGGAAGTTTTAGAGCAAGAATAGCTTATGACAAGTAGTGCAACCAGGTCCGTTTTAGGATCTTTGTAAGCTCTAGGCACTTTGATTTCTAGAGACCACTGTTCAAACTTTTGCTTATTTTTCTGCTAATTTTATTGTTTGCACCCATGTATTACAATATTTGTTTTTCGTGAACGCTTCTCAACGTCTGCTGACTTCGCGGTTCGAAATACATGCAACATTTCATAAGGTTGCAGGCCCTTAAAGTTTCGTAGGCTGTAGGCACTATGTCTCTTGGGCTAATGGATAAAACCGCCATGAGTGCAATTGTTATCAATTGTTGATAGGGCTCAATAATGTGCAATTTTGCGATTTATGAAAAATCACAGTAATTAAACATAGAAATATAGACGGGGTCATTTTAGCGATGGTCAGGTTAAGTCAGGTTAGGTCAGGTTAGTTAATTCCAGGGCCAATTGCATTGCCAACAAGTGATGTAAGAGTTTTGATTCTGTCAACAATTGTTTTTAATCTGTGTTTAACAATCCACGCGAATAACTAGTATGGTATGGGGGAGAAAGCAATACTCGACAAGAGAAACAAGTGAATTATGGGATTTATTGACAATTTCCTATTGTTAATCCTAGCGAGCACGCGAAAACGTTGTTATTGGGCGCTAATAACTGGCTTTGTGGCGTGCAGACAAGACAAATTGCATCGGGAGAGTTAAAGGAACAAAAGTGTTAAACGTTTGTTTATTTAATAAACTGTGCAATAACTTTTGGAAGGTGTAGTTAAATTGGAAAGGCGCATCACATGTCGTGCTTAATTAGTATAAAATTGGCAAGTCAGCAGCCGTTGATGTTTGATTATCCACTGTTGACCAACCATTTTATATTGCGCTTGATCCAGACGCATCGCGCCATAAACCCGTTAAGAGCTGTGTAATGGGACCATAGCAATGCACAGCGTTGATCCCAAACTGCGTTCAGTGTTAGTAATCAATAAATATGTTGATTTGTTGGCTAAAGTGGCGATGGTGTAGGGTGCGTTATCGACTTCCTCTCCTCAAGATGTTGTGATAGGAGCTTCCCCTGGTCCTCTATTGGACCAAATGTGTTGTTGATCTGTTCCTTTAATGGACATTGATGACCTGACCAACAGCCCATAAGGCTTAATGACCCGTGGTCAATGATTTACACACTGGTCGTCCTTAAACCAATGCCAAAGATAGATACTTAAAGTGTACTCAATGATTGTTTTGCTTTTTCAAGGCGCAATTGTGAGTTGGCAATTTTTAAGTGTTAATTATCGCTTTTTTTAATGATGAATGGGACACTTAGATTTAAGTTAGGCCTGATTTATTTTTATTTTAGCATTTGGTCTTATTTATCTTGTGGTGGGGGCCAGTTTGAAGGTTTGAGCTTCGAATGTCTTGCTCCCTTTTGGGTTGAAATGTAGCTAACAAATCTCTCATTTTGCTTTCTGCTTTTCTACCACCAGGTGGTGTAAAAGTAACATAAATCCTGGCTTGCAATTGTCAATTCTGTTTTTTTTTGTTGAAGATTTTTTTTTTGATTTAGATGGAATTTAACTCCCTCTTACAGCTGTTGTCTCAATCACGCTGATAAAGTTTTGGAAAGAAAAACAAATGGGTTTAGGCTTCTTGTAAACAAATATAAAAACATTTCAAGTATTTGGGTCTGAAAGAACGAATTAAGCGTGCTGAGTCAAGATCAAAGGATTTTTTTATTTTATTTTTTTATTTTTATATTTTTTATGCAATTTGAGTGCGAAGTTTTAGTTTAGCAGTAGGAAATGAAATGTTTTGATGTTTTGAATTTAATAAAAGAATAATTAGGGTTGTTCAAGTTTTTTGAGCTACTGAAATGTATCACTTTTTTGGGTGGGGGTGGTGAGGATTTTTTTTTTTTCCTTTTTTTTTTCTTCTTTTAAATGGCACCCAAGTGACATGTTTAATAAGTGCGCCAACCCCTGTATTTTATCAGTGTAAATTAGAAAGTCTCTCACGTCAATACATACACGAGTTGACATTTCTCTGGAGCTTCATTTCAAGGACCCCCTAGTGTTAGTGATTAGCATTTTACAAGAGCTACCATTATGTTGTACTGTGTGAACTTTTCATCTGATTACTTTTCTCTTTTATCTGTTTTTTTTTTGTTAACTATCTTTTCTTTATGTGGGGGAAGCAATTTAGATTTTGAGTGACTCATTGAACTTTTGATAACATTTAAAAAAAGAAATTTAGAAATTTTTTAGAAAAAAAATAATTTTTTTTTTTAAATTTATGGAAATGTTAAGAAGGAATTTAGTTATAACTCAGGATCATATAATTTAGTTTGACGTAAAAAAAAATTAAAAAAAAATTTTTTATGGTGTAATTTTTTTTTAAGTAGTCAGGGACTCGGAGAGTGTGAGAAAAGAGTGGGAAAATATGTGTTAATTCAGTTCTGAGTTGACTTGATTCATGATACGGGGAAAATTGAAAAAAAATGTAGGAGCTAAATAAATATAAAATCTAGAAATCCAAAACATAAAAAAAAAAAAAAATTCACATGGATCCCAGATGCTCATTTTTGTGAGTAATTTATCTCTTTGATTGCCATTCATTACGAGCGTCTTTGATTCAATTTTTACCCATAAATCCCTCTTTCTTAATTAAAGCCGCATTCCTGTCAACTACCCATGCAATGTCAAACATTGTTCTAAGCATGAATTACACGCGTGCACGTATCTGATATGCAAATTGCTATCAATTTGCATAATGCTCCGATAACCCTAATTTGCCATTTTTCTCTCGAGCAACTCGGTCAACTATGGACCTCAAAACGGCTCGGGTCAAAGGTCCTAATTGCACACTGCCTCTGCTAGAAAAGTTTCATAAAAATGGCTGATTTGCATCTTCGAAACTTGCTTCACCTGCAGCTATAATAATAATTATTCATACAAACAGAACAAGACGAAGACCTTGTGGCTTTCTTTCCCTCGTGGCTTTGCCGTCTTCGCTCTTCGTCTTATGGATGCAACAGGTGGATGCCGAACAAGTCTTATCAAGATGAAATTGAAAAATGGAAGAAAAAAAACAAGAAAGGAAAATAAGGAAAGGCGTGTTTTCCAAGTGGATGAAGTTTGTTTTTCGCATTTGCATCGTGTTAAAGCGGTTGTTCGATTGCTTAGCAATTGAGACCAAGTGCTGAGGTGGGTCTTTGCAGCAATTTATTGACGATTTTTAGTCGTAGGTGCACTTTGTCTGCACGAGGACAAATGAAAATTACATGAATTGTATGAGCTTTTATGTTAAATGGAGGAGAGCGGGATACAGTACAGGCGGAGGATAATAGTAATTCAGGGGAATTCCAATGAATTTATGATGTAAACAAGCACATGCGCTCACAGAATGGTTCCAGCAAGATGGAAAATCATTAAAAATCCTGCTTGTTTAGGAAAAGCACAGTTTTATTCTAGCACATAAAATCCATCAGTTTATGGCAGATATTTTTTACACTTGTTTAAATTTTTTAAACAAGTCTAAATGTAAGATTTTACATGTTAAATTTGACATGTAGATGTTTGAACAAGTTTAAATGACTTTATGAATGCACCTACTTTATTCTTAAAGACATTCAAAGATTTCTTTGACTTGCTGAATCCCTTTTCAGTCTTTAATATTGTTTTCTTCTTGCACACCAATTTGTGGTTCTTGTTGTGACACTTTTAGTGGATTCTTTTGTGCAATAGAGGCTTAGAAATCAATAAAACATCATCAAGGTGTTGTGGCAGTGTTTTCATTCTCCTAAGTCCCGAATTCCAATCGCATTCCATCCTTTGTAATATTGCACACACACATCTACACACCCACTCCAATTCTGCACCCACAACTGTAGGCTTGTTAATTAACCTTACCTAGATACCATCGCCTTTAGTATGGGTGGGTGCGGATGTGTGTGTGTGTGGGAAAATGAGTCACCTGATTTGGAATCCGTCTCGTGTTTCCATCTCGACATAAAATCAATGGCCGACCGTTTGAAATTGGACACATTCCATTTGCACGCTTCATTCGTACCAACCGTTTACGCAAGCACTTTAGGTCAATTTACTTGGGAAATTTGCTCCAGCATGCAATTCTGTTTAGTTCTCTTTGTGTTTTGTGCTTTAATTAGAAAGGAAAAGTTGCTAGGTTGCCACAAAACTTGGATTTGGGGACACTGAGTGAGTTTCACAGCGAATGGCAGCAAGATAACCAAGAGAGTGAAAAGATAATGCAAACTAAATGGTCAAAATTAACACCGAATAACAATCGGGCAATTATGTAGACTTCGGTTTACATTTCTACATTAAACCAATGGGAATAGAAATCCGTATCCTATGCTCTTACCATACTGATCGCCTGTCAGAAGGTTATCTCTTGGGAATTTCAGTTGTTTCTCATCCTCGTATGATTTAAGGTACTGTTTCTATGGCAATAACATCTGCTACGCAAGCTGCATTTTCAGTGGTTTTCCAGTTCTTCGTGCATAGTCCAATGCCTAGGTTTTTCCAACATTTGGACACTTGTGTGATATTTAATAATCATTTTCATAAAGCCCGAGAAGTTATTTTTCCGAAATTTTAACATTTGTGAAGTGGAATTAGAAAGTTACGAGCAATGATATTCTTTGAACATGATTTCTTCTGGGATTGTATTCCATTTGGGGTACTTTCATAGCGAAAGAGCTTCGAGAGGAAAGAAATGATGTCTTCATATATTGGTCGACCAAAATTAAAGTGTCTTGGAGCCTACCGTTACGTGCTACATAAAATTGGAAGTGTCTATTGACAGGGGAAAATGCTCTGGTTCAAAATACCTATTGATATGTAAAAGTATCCAGGTTCACATATTTAGCTGACAATGGGGTTTTCTCAAACACAAAGGATCTATTGTTGCATTTAGGATAGGTTAGGGCAAGTTATATCTTGCACCAGAATATTTGACTCTGTCGCCCAAAATTATCTAGTTTAAACCAGATAGTGCGTCAAGAAGTCAATGGGCCCATTTGCAAGTTGGGTTGATGAGCCCTTTAGCATAGCTGTAGCTAGGATTTCTGGTACTTGGCAAGTACCACCCATGGGCCACCTAGGCTGGTGGGCCTGTATCTACCGCACATGCTGCACCCCCTATTGCTACGCCACTTTTAATATGTTGATGAAGAGAACAATAGTTATAAAAATGTCAATTGTATCAAGGAATTTTGTTTTCATTCTTTGGTTTAATAATTTTGGTTTTAATGTCGTATAATGCAATAAATTTCTCTTGTACTTGACTTGTGTTGTTAGCCAAATTGGTTCCTGCTGAGGGTTGTTTTCTCTTTTTTTCTTTTTTAATTCCTTTTGGGTATAATAAATAATTATAATTGATATATTATAAGCATCCATAATTAATGTGGGACACCTTGTATGGATGGTTATCTAATTATTTACTTAGGGATATCTTGGTAGATTGAATCGAAATTAAAACAAGAGCTCGGAGAAAATGGCAAGTGCAATGAAGCACAAAGTTATAGGTCTCGAGGGGCAGATTTGGCAAGTTGACGACGTGTGTCGCATCGACATGTGTCGCTGTTGCGATGACATATAGTAGGCCATTATGTTCGCTCTCAGACCCCTGGTGCTATTAATTGGCAACTGGCCATCATCCATCATTCTGCTTGCTGATTGGTGGATGAGGGTCTTGCTCAGCAGGTGTGTCCTTGCCTCCATCTGTCGAGACTTAGCTTCATATTTGAAGTTTAATGCTTTTAAAAAAATTTGAGAATTTTCCTCATTCTTAATTGGCCCATTTGATCCACATGTCAGTTTGATAATGTTCTCATAATAACACGGTATTACTGTAATTTTGAACAATATTGTTGAAATTCTGTTGCAACAATGTGTAATTTTGAACAATATTGTTGAAATTCTGTTGTAACAATGTGTAATTTTGAACAATGTTGTTGAAATTCTGTTGTAACAATGTGTAATTTTGAACAATGTTGTTGAAATTTTGTTGTAACAATGTGTAAATTTGAACATATTGTTGAAATTCTGTTGTAACAATGTGTAATTTTGAACATATTGTTGAAATTCTGTTGAAACAATGTGTAATTTTGAACATATTGCTGAATTAATGTGGTAAAATGTCTAAATTTGATTATATTGCTGAAATTCTGTTGTAACAATGTGTAAATTTGAACATATTGTTGAAATTCTGTTGTAACAATGTGTAAATTTGAACATATTGTTGAAATTCTGTTGAAAAAATGTGTAATTTTGAACATATTGGTGAATTAATGTGTTAAAAATGTGTAATTTTGATTATATTGCTGAATTTATGTTGTGACATTGTTGAGTTTTGGGTTGTGTGTTGAAAGTATTTCTTATCAATGGGAAGTTTGTTTGGAAAAGCCTAGGGGCAACGAATAGGAGCAGGTGCATGACAACAAAGGCTAAAGAAATAAAATTTGATGTAGTGTGATCCAAGTGAAGTTAGAATGAAGTTGGTGGGGATTTAGACGCTTGGTTGCTCCTCCTACCCCGCGTGGTTGTTCAATTATGGCCATGGGGATGTGACGTGGTTTACACACGCCCCAAAACCCACCACTCACCCATGGATGACGACATGATTAATATGCACAACGGGCCAACCCTCGCCCACTGTAATGGGGCGTGGTTTCAGTTAACGCAATTGACACCAGGTGCGCTGTTGCGGTCGAAATTTGAACGTTAAAAAAAAATCGCCACAAAATTTCATAAAACTCCAAGAAATGTTGACACGTCCTGGTCGATGATGTAAATATGACGGAACAGAAACAAGTCTATACAATTGTTATCTGCACTCACTTGATTGCAATTGCGAAAGAATGATTTGTTCTTTGATTGGAATAGCAATTTTTCTCGTGACGTCGAGATTAAATCATGCCTTCAAAGAGAGATGTAATAGGATTGGACACAAGCACTTGCAACATCGCCGTCTTTCCCAACATGCTTGTCATAGCGCCAATATAAGTGGATTCCTATTAGCGCGCTGTATATTGAGGCCTGTTTTGCTGTCACCGCGTGTATATTAGAAAATTTTCTATTTCTACATTTATAAGTTGGAGAAGAGTGGTGCAATAAATTACTTATATTAAATTTTTAGAGGTGCAATTTAATGTTTTATAGTGTTGATAATAACGTTGAGTGAAAACCCAAAATGGCGTCATTTCGTTTACTAACACAATTTTTTATCGTCATTTAATAACCGTGTGAGGTCATTTTGACAGCTAACGTGAGCCAGGTCAAGTAATAAATGCTTGATAAAGCGCTTTGCGCATGCTCAGTTGCACATTGCTGACAAATTCTTGTATGAATAGAAGGACGGGGCTGGAATAGATGGAGAATAAAAATAAAAAAAAATAAAAATATGTTGTTGCTTGGTTGCGTTTATCACGAAATAGGTGGCGTGAAAAGCTGACAAAAGGTCGTAAAAAAAATTGTCCAGTATTAGTTGGTGAATTTAATTAAGAACAAGCCAAGCCTCAAGCTACAATTTGCTGCAGTTGACAGGTGGCGGCCATTTTAATTAGTGTTGGGATAAGTTTTAATATAATTTGTTGCTTGTTTCCAAGATGAGTCATCGCGTGAGTTTAGAATTTCTTTCTTTCTTTTCTTTTTTTTTTTGTTAGGGGGTAAAGGGGAAATGAATAAAAGTAAGTTCTGAGTTGTTTAGAGGTAAACTTTTATAAGAATGGATGAGTTTAAGTGGTTTTTGGTGAAGGAATGTTATTTAGTTGATGCTCAGTGTTCACACAAACCTCAAGGTGAAGTATGCAGCTGAAGATGTAGTATTAAAGTTGCATTTAAACCGCAGCCTAATCCCTCGTTGCAATTACAAACGAGCGTGTGGTCAATTTGCCTTAAATAATTCCCCATATACACAAAACTTTATTAATTGTCTTAAATTTCTCTTAAATATCGAAAATTAAAAAAAAAATTTTTTTTATATTTTTTCTGCATTGACTCACTTCTCCAGTGCTCGATATTGAAAACGGGCTTTCGAATTTTCCGCAACGACAACCGGAAATGCCCTTTCCTTTCCGTTAACATTTTGATGAAGTGACTGCCGAAGAGCCATTCGTTTTGCCATTTGGCCTTTTTAGATAACCGTGGCGCCCTCTGCTGGCGCGAAGGATCTAAACAGGTTTTTCTAGTCAATCCGATTGGTCACACTTTGAAACTCCCCAAGCACCCCTCCATCCACCCCCCTCCTCCCAACAACTCCCTACATATTTTCTTACAAGCATTGCCTCGAAAACTCATTTTATTGCACATCCACACACTTATCCATAGGTGGATGATTAAGACATGACAGCAACACTGCGGATGCGAAGAGGGGAGTAAGGGGGATTGAGACTGCATCTTGAGACGCGTCAAAAGGTAGAAACGGGCCTACAGGGGGCTGAAAAGCGGTACGGTCTTCGGTGAATGGAAGTGGCATTTGTAAGGGGTGAAAGAGGACTAAAGAGGGGTGTTGGGGTGAAAAAAGGCAAAGAATGGATGTCGTTAGGGATTGTAAATATGAAAATGTAGTTTGTTTTATTGGCAGCGCAGCAGCCTCTGTGCGATGTGTCATAGGCCTTAATGAAGACATTGGCGTGAAGAGCGGCTCGCAGTGGGGCGCCAATGAACTGTTTTAGTTTATGGGCCACACGTGTTCAATTGGCTTAGTTGATGACGTCATGGCGTTTTCGTCTCGTCGTTTCATACCTTAATACAGTTCATTATTGGTTTCCTGGAACTGCGGGCGGGGCAGGGTGGCGCCCCGAAGAAGGAGACTCGGACTAATTTGGCACGAGATCAATGAGGCCGCCGGAATCGATGCACGAAGAAAAGGGATTGGAAATAAAATAAATTTTCCCTACATTTTTTAAAAAAAAGGGGGATTTGTGATATTAAGTGTCCGGACTAAGGTTTCGTGGCCCCCGCCCCCCACGCACACACAACCATCCATTACCCCACAGTGGAGGGTGAAATGGACAATTGATGGACGATTGGACCTTTAGCAGACAGATGAAGGATCCGATTTTCACGGCTGCCCCCTGGTGCTGCTGCATGTGACTCATGATGGGTCATGCAACCAAATACATCCCCTCTGGTCATCACCAGCCAACGTCCCATGTCTTCAGCATCACCTTGTAGGCCTGCAAAAGATATGGACCCTCGCACCCTCCCAACGCATTTCCCCTCCAACTTTTACTTCCTCCCATTGTCCCCCTTCACCTAGACCTCCCATTTTAAAATTCATGTTTTTGCCTGCTGGTAATCCTCCTGGGACGCAGTGCCCATTGGCCCAGAAGTTAAAATAGACTTTGTAATGCAGTGTGAAGTGCCTCTGTTCTTCCTTTTTTTCATGCATGGCAGTACTTTAATTAAGTTTAAAGTGATGTGTCAAGTTGTAGTAATTCCACTTATTGTCTATAGAGGAGAGGAAGAGATTTTTGGTGTTGTAATCTGGTGGACACACTTGGGATTTTGTTGTGGTTGATTGAGTCTTTTGTTGTAGAACTGTCTGCTTGTAAGTTGTGAAAGTGGGCTATTGGTGCGGGGGCGTGGGCGAGGGGAAGGAGGGAAAGACTGTGTGTTTGTGATAAGAAATTACTAGGGGCAGCCACCATGTTCGTTTTCTAGATGCCGATAGTAATCGGCAAATAAGTTGTTTTCATTGTTTTCGCGCCCGCAAAATGACTATCCTTTTGTGGTCGTAACCAGATGGCAGTTTATGTGCAGTGCAGCGACACGTGACGATTAAATTATTTTTTTAATAAGTAAATAAATAAATTTTTTGTGTATTTAGATTCACCAATAGCCGCGTGACATCTGGTATGGCCATAAAATTATACATCACATGACTGTAATGAGTGACCAATCACGAGTCCAGAAGCTGATAGGAGGAGATTTGAATTATAAATTAGGCCTAGGAGACCTAAACTATAAAAAAGAAAAAAATGTAACTGGTATCTTGTCCCTCATTGGTATTCCTATGTGTCTTGTTGCACGTGAGTGGACATGAGAAGCGCGGCTCAAAAGGCTCTTTGTATGGTCAAAACATTGAATGGTAACTCATTTTGCACCATTATCATAAAAAGGGGGTAACTCGAGGGTATAATTAGGTCACTCATCAGTAATAATAATAATGAGAATTGGAATGGTGGGTTGTTGGGGGTAATGGAGTGGGGGGTGGTGTGAGAGTGAGGGATGAGAAAAAACGTGAGGGATTAGAGTGTGCAAAAAGGGTTAAGAATGATTTCCGATGCATTTTTCGAATGGTTGAAGGTCTTTTGTCTGCATCTGAGGTGGTTTTTAATAAGTTTTATGGATGCAGTTGAGGGTAGAGTCAAATTAGATGCTGGATATTTGATTTACCCCTTTGTTTTGTACATGTGAGAGGGTGCAATTAACGTTTTTTTGCTTTGGGTGACAGTTTTTTAATTAAGAATGAATGGGGAGTTTTTTATTTTGCCTTTTTATGAGATGTCATAAATCAAGATGGAGGTTAGAAAAGAATTTTCTCAGGCATATTTTCATTGGGGGAAGTTGGTAAGTTGGTATGATATCATGGAGTGAAGTCATGGGTTTATCAACATAGTACATCACCAAGTTGTCTGTACATTGAATCTTGAATGAAACCAACAAAACAGGCCTAAAAATTGGCTAAAACCAACAAAACAGGCCTAAAAATTGGCTAAAACCAACAAAACAGGCCTAAAAATTGGCTAAAACCAACCAAACAGGCCTAAAAATTGGCTAAAACCAACCAAACAGGCCTAAAAATTGGCTAAAACCCAACTAAACAGGCGTAAAATTGTTTGAAAATAATAAAGCAGGCCTAAAGTTGGTTAAAAGCGACAAATCCCTTTGGTTGAGAGGATAAAATGTGGAGAAACTCATTTACGGTGTGTGTTATTAAAAAGTCGGTTGATGTTTATGGGTTGGCGATGCAAGCGCAAAGTTTTCTAATTTTAATGCGAATGCAATACAAGGGGAGAAAATGGCGGCGCCAGCTGAGTGCAAAGGCTTATAAAATGTGTGGCGGGTGCCTTTAATGGATTGTGGTCTCAACCCTTTGCTTCTCCATTGGTCACAGTGGCACAGGAGGGGATTAGGAATGAGCGAGGGACCGACACACCCCCACATTTAAAGGGGTTCTAAGGGGAACACGTGGCAGGGGGTGCGAACGATTGGATTGGGGAAAGAAAGGGTTGGCGCGTCGAGATGGCGAGGGGAACGCTATCAGGTGTGTTTGTAAGGAATTTATGGCGTTTGAAATAGAAAAATTTGTGTAAAACAAAAAAATTATTAAAAGTGGCGGACGATTAGATTTAAATTATGCACTTGTTTTGACCACCCACAAAAACAAGTCAAAAGTTGAACGCTTGCATGATAACGAGAAACCTGAAACGTTTTTTGAATGTTCAACGATACACGTGATAAAAATACTGCGATATTTCATATTTAATTTCAAATGAAGTTGGAACAAGAAAAAAATAATTTTTTTACACAATAAATTCGCAAGTGGGCTACGTCCACTTAACAATAGGCGTTTAATTGGTGAAATGTCGCCATCGGTCTGTTCGCGCAAGGGTCACATGACCCGCACTATAAGTCTGCCATGATGAGGTGACTCCGGGTTATGAAACCCAAGGGTCAATCCTTTGTTCCCAAACTTCATTTTAATGATGAGCAAAAATTTTCTTGACCTTTGCTGTGGTCATTTGGTGGTCACAAAGGGTTGAGGGCAGGTGGGGAGCGACCAGAGGGGGCCACCTGGGTGGAGAGGTCTGTCAAGCCTGTTTTGAGCTACGAGGTGACCATCTGCAGTTGCTACATGCAACTCCTGCCCACCCCCCTTTGAACATTAACCCTTTAAAAGGCATAAAGAAATGCGAACGAGATTTACTATGGAAATCGACGCAGATGTGCATTGGCGAGTCATTCGCCCATCATTAGTTTATAAAAAAGTCCATTTTTATAAAGTTTAGTTAGAAAAAAACAGATAAATAATCAATCAATATACAATAATACAGTTGAATGACCTTTAGCCAATCACTAAGAAACAGATTGGTGCCTTGTGGGGATTGGGGGTGGAAAGAAGTAGTGGGAAGGGGATCAGATGGGTGCCGGGGTAGGGGAATGAAGAAGTGTATTGTGGGAAAGACACAATACGGTTATCAGAAAGAAACAGCCCTGCAGGGAAGTTTGTATCAAGAAAATTGCGAATGTTTTTTGGCTGCTGGGCGAACAATTGATATGGCAAAAAAGCAAATATCGACGAATGAATGTAATTACGAATGGAGGGAGAAAATTCTGGAATTTGAATAAATTGGAGTTAGTTTTTTTTTTGCGCGCTAATTTTCTATTTTTTTTACACTTAACCTTAACAATGGCGACCAAATGAGTGCAAACATGACGGAAAGAACTAGGAATGACAGTAGACAATAATTTGCATGTGAAATGTAATTTTCGCCTAATTTAGACGCTCGTTTCAGCCTAATTTAAAGCCCTTTGTCCGAGGAGAAACAAGTCAATTCAACAATTTGTAGCGGCATTGTAGAGCGAGACCCGTTTGATGATTGACACAGACCTGAGATGACTCATTGGACGTGGGAGGTGGTTGGGGAGAAGCAAGGGGCAAGCAATGCGAGGGGAAGGCGAGCAAGACTCGGCAATTTAATTACGACGAGGCACGCGTCGTGCTTTTAAGGCTTCGGTGCCGAGGAAAGGAAGTTCGATGAAATTCCAACTTTGCTCGCCAGATGGACGAACTGTGAGTGCTGGAACAGATACAGATGAAGATATCGAGCCCTTATCTTGTTGCTGAATGATTTTCTTGTCGATGACACGTCGGGTATTGTTGTTGATAAGGGAGAAAAATTGTTTGTGTCTAAATAAATTTGATGGCTTGCTACTGATAAGCTCGTGCATCGCTGCCCCTGGTGTTGATTAGGTGCGGAAAAAAATATAATTATGCAGTGCGGTGCATTGTTGTTCGTGTGGGCATTGTTGGATAATGGGTGATGAATGGTTCGGCTGTTAAGCGTGGTGATTAAAGGGTTTGGCAATAGGAAAAAGATTAACAATGAAACATCAAATAAATGTTGGGATACATATCAGTGGCGGGGCTAGAATTATTGGGGCCCTGGGAGAAGGGGCGTAGCTACCATACCGCAGGCCCATGCGGTGCATGGGGGCCCCTTAGTTTTGGGGGCCCTTTAATTTCCAAAAAAAATATGTTCGAAAATTATTTTTGGGTAAATTTTTGTGGTAATTTTTGAGCCACAAAGGCGTATTTTTGGTGTGGAACCCTTCTCGCAGCCTTTCAGCGACCCCAAAGACGTATTTACAGTCTGGGGCCCTTTGCGGAGCCGTTTTTGGGACCCAAATCTTAAAAAATATAAAGAAAAAAAAATTTAATTTATTTTATTTTGTATTTTGTTGGAATTTTTGGGCCC